>APFE030651204.1:60230-86394 GCA_000404065.3 Pinus taeda
TTTATTGATCAATTAATAAATTAATAACAATAATATTATTAATTAATAGATTTTGATCAATCACTCATACTTTTTGTAGCAGTTTCCTTTTCAACCTCTTATCATCACTTTTATTATAAGATTCAATATCATTCTTTGGTAATTGATGAAATGTGATCAACTCCATTCACAGTATTAATTGAGTTCAAACTAGTCTTTAAGTGGGACTTTTTGGAGCTTTTGGTTGATTTCCGGCAAAAATATTTGTGGCCAAATCGTGATTTGTGTTATTTAAACTAGTTTTTTGGATGCATATATGAGTTCAACAACATCAAAAACCCCTTGGGCACTTTGACTGTGAAGAGTTCACCCATCAAACTTGTGATTTCAATGATTCCCTTTCAGATTTTAGACAAATTAGATGGGAAAAACTTAAAAAATATAATTCCTACTTATCTTGGTTTGTAAGTAAAAGAGTTTGTTCATGTTCTTTAGGAGTTGTTTAGATGATTCCTAGTTTAGTACTTGGTTGAGAGATTTACTCAACTAAGTGATTGTGTCGTTAAGATATAAGTGCTACCTTTAACCAATGGTTGATGTATTTATATTTGTGTTTAATCTAATATAAGTACTGTAGTTTTGTTGTGCAATCTATCTTTCAAATTGGTATCAGAGCCTACATGGGCTTGGGCCTTGGCCCCTCCTTGGCTAGGGAAATGAGAGTATAGTATTGTGTGTTAGGCGTTTTTTTTGTTCAAATCTTGTGACTATGTATCAAGCGACCAACATGTGGAACAACCAAGGAGCTGAGTTGAAATGATGTGCATAATTTTTTTGTGAGAACTGACTTGTGTTGGAGTGGCCACCTGCGTATGATGCAATGGACTAGTTTTTGGAGGCCGCCACTACTCGTCTTGTGAAGTTACCAATCGTATTTGATGCTTGGTCCCTTTGTGAAGAATGAGCTATGTTGGAGCATTAAGTGTAATGGCTGCTAAGTGAATAAAGTGTCAAAGTAGATGGTGTGAGAGCACTACCTCCATGGTATTCTAAGACTTTATATACTATATTATCTGTGTAATGTTTTGGACAAAGTATATTGTTAATTCATTTTGGAATGCTTGGAAGAATCAAAGAAGGGGAGTTGTGAAGT
The DNA here is from genome assembly GCA_000404065.3 of Pinus taeda. Lineage (NCBI taxonomy): Eukaryota > Viridiplantae > Streptophyta > Pinopsida > Pinales > Pinaceae > Pinus > Pinus taeda. Next base: position 61,363 of record APFE030651204.1, read on the forward strand.
GATCAAGTTACAGTGGCTTCGAAATTAGAGTGCCTATTCTTTTTTAGCATTGAAGCAGCTGAAGGTAGTCCAATTTTCGACATTGAGAGGTTGTTATGGTATGAGCAGCATGTGGATTGAAACAAATCAGTGACATTGGTAACATGTTGTACTTGAATAAATTTGCAACAAAGGAATCTGTAACTCCAAGATTCAAACGATTCCCTCCGCAACCTCCAATTGACATAGATAACACTTTCAGCTTTAGTCACCTCCGTAATGGAAATTATTTTCTATTTCCATTTCAAGTTCACCTTTTTCTTCAGTCTTTATTGATCTAAAATTAAATATGAACGCAACAAATTACATATATAAGCGTAAATATAGAGATGCAGCAAAAATAACACTTCATTTCATTAATATCAAAATACTGAAATATGATTACAAATAGAATTGAAATAAACTAGCTCAGGCGATGGTAGCTTATATCCAAGAAGGGATGTAGTGGCTACATGCCTCTGAACTATGTTACAATGAGACTCAAGGGCCTATGTATTATTGAACAACAAGAGAAAATTGTTAAGTTATGGTATGTTCTATGCTTATAACAGTTTAATTCTTTTTCTTATTATATTCTACAGATTAGCAATCACATGTACATAAAGTAAAGTGCAGATAGAACATTAAACGATCAATAGAAAACAAGCCAAGATAAGAGACAAAAGATGTGGTGGCTAGCCAGGGACAAACCCCATAATGTGTGGGGAAACCCTTTTTATCAAATCTTCTTTTATCTTCAATAACTCAAAAGAGAGAAATAGTACAATAAATCTTATTTATATCAGCAATATCAAACCCTAGATCAACAACATCAACATTAACCACATCATCATCAAAACTAGGGCAGTCAATATTTCACAAACCGACCATTGGATCGGCTTGATTCCACCATCAAAAGTTGCAGCCTTCAGAGGAGGTTCAGATAAACCTACAGTGCAGTTCAGATGAGGAGATATTCTAGTCCACGTAGGTCAAACTTCACTTCTATAGTTGCAACTTCAGTTTCAACAGCTTCCTTCAAACTAGGGCAGTCGATATCTCGCAAACCATCCGTCAGATCGACTTGATTCCACCACCAAAAGTTGTATCCTTCAAGGGAGTTTTAGATGAACTTATAGTGCAGTTTAGATGAGGAGATCTTCTGGTCCATGCAGGTCAAACTTCACTTCTGCAGTTGCAGCTTTAATTTCAGCAGCTTCTAGCTTAACATGTGTGAGAGAGAGACCTTTTTCTGCGCAGTAGAGAAAAGACAATTTTTTGCACAGTAGAGAGAGATGTGATGAGATGAGTGATTGCAAATGAGGAACAGTCCTCTTATATTTATACACAACTGTTGATGTTTCAATAGATGCGATTGTTGGGCTTTTGAGCCTACATGAGTTGTAGGTCGGCTTGATAATAATTCCATAATCAAAATCTATTCATATCTCCATGAATAATAATCGGAATCGGATGATATTTAGATCAATCCTACACCTCTCGAAGAGAGGAATATAATGAACATATTATCTGCCATGAATAAGATGACCCACATGAATTCTGGCCCTAGTTCCCAATTTTAACACTCACTCTCAACTAGGGAGAACTTCATCTGCAATCTGTTTGTCGGTCGCTACTATTTATCCATCAAATGCAATGCCTTGTACACCCTGCCCCTTGCCATGCTCTACTTTATTTTGCCTATTCTCCTTTGTCTTGTTCTACCCTGTACTAATCTGTATGGCTCTGCTCTATTATTCTCTACTATGCTTTGTTATGTTTTGCTCTGCTTTTGTCCGAATTATTAAGAAGAAGAAATGATTGAGGATGTATCATATTGACTTAAAGTCAACCTCAAAGTATGTGCCACTAGTCCCAGACTAGTCTCAACCGACCCGAAGTCAGTGTCATAGTATGCACAACTCCTACCATTGGTCCAAAACGAGTGGCATCCTCCACTGACTCAGAGTCAGTCTCAGAGTGCGTACCACTGGTTCCAAACCAGTAACAACCTACCTGAAGTCAGTGTCATAGAATGTACCACTCCTACCACTGGTCCCAGACTAGTATCATTGATCCCATATTAATGGAGGTCATCCTAGCGTAGGGAGTACGATAGATACAACGATGCGTCCGTCAGTACTACTATGGTCCCTAACTTCACTTCCCTGCTGATTGATCAGATGAGAGGTACTTCCCATGAGTCCCAGACTGCATGGGTAGGATGCCTCGACAGGAGAACTAATCAATCCTATACTCATAGGAGAGCACATCAATCCTACTATAATTGCCATGGAGAACACATCAATCCAGGCCTCACATGAGAACAGATCAATCCTGCTACAATCGCCATGGAGAACACATCAATCCAGGCCTCACAAGGGAACACATCAATCTTGCTACAATCGGCATGGAGAACACATCAATCCTGCTACAATCGCCATGGAGAACACATCAATCTAGGCCTCATAGGAGAACTAATCATCCTACTACATAGTCGGGGTGTACATATACACCACCAGGGTATGGTGAATCACCCTGTGGTCATATGTCGCCCCAAGAAGTACCTCGCAATCCCTGGAGCTCCTAGAGCTCAGTGCATCATACAAGACCCTAATCAGAGGGTCTTTGAACAACACCAAATTGTTCTCGGAAAGTCAGGAGTTTGACTTTTCCTAGAGGCTTTGTCAGAATGTCTGCAGCTTGTTCATCTGTACTAATATGTTGGAGCCTTATAGCTCCTGGCTGCACCATATCTTGAGTATAGTGATACCTGATATCGATATGCTTGGAGAGATCATGAAATACGAGATTCTCTAACAAATGAATCCCACCCTGGTTGTCACATAGGATCACAGTGGTAACCAATGTAAATTCAAATAGCTCACTGAAGAGCTTTCACAACTAGACTGCCTCATAGGAGGCCATGCTCGCAGCAATATATTCTGCTTCGATGGCGCTGAAAGCCACTGACTTCTGGTTCCTGCTTATCCAACATATTGAAGCAGATCTCAAGGAGGAACAACACCCGGAAGTGCTCTTACGGTCCTCCACATTGCCTGCCCAATTAGCATTAGTGAATCCAAGTAATCTCACATCTCCGACAGTGTATCTTAACCCATAAGTGATTGTGCCATGAAGACATCTCAGAAGATTCTTGGCATCAATCCAGTGAGGCTCAGCCAATTATGTGCTCACAATGCTGACTGCAAAATATATGTTCAGATAGAGGTTCACCAAGAACATCAATGCGAATGATTTTATGAAACTCAGAGGCATTTCCTAAATCTGGTCTGACATCACTACTATATAACTTCTAAACTTTAAGATCCTCGAGGTAGTCAGAGGCTTGCAGTCCATCATACTGAATCTTTCCAATATCTTTGCCACATATTTTCCTTGAGATAGGAAAATTTCCCCTGGCTTCTGCCACACTTCAAGTCCTAGGAAATAATGCATCGGTCCTAGCTCCTTCATTTCAAATTCAGGAGCCAACTCCCTCTTACATTTGTGAATGAGAGGGTCTGCACCTGTTAGAAAGATGTCATCCACATACAACACCAGTATGAGAGGTTGTCATTTTCAACCTTAACGTAAAGGTCAGGATCAGCTTCACTCCTAGTCAATCCTAGCTTCATCAAGTAGCTATCGATCCTCTCATACCATGCTCGAGGTGCTTGCTTCAGCCCATAGAGAGTTTTCTTCAACTTGCATACATGAGATTTTCGATCACAAATCTCAACTACTTCAGGTTGCTCCACGTAGACTATTCTTTGATCGAACCATGCAAGAACGTGGTCTTGACATCCATCTGATGTAGGTTCCATCCTTATGAAGTTGCAAGGGCTATGATCGAGCTGATGGTCGTATATTTGGCAACAGGTGCAAATATCTCATCATAGTCTATACCTTCCTTTTGGAGAAACCACAAGCAACAAAACAAGCCTTATACTTTTCCGTACTTCCATCTGCTACATGCTTTATCTTGTAAATCCATTTAGACGTGACAACTGTCTTGTCCTGGGGTCTGGGAACTACTTCCCAGACATCATTCTTCATAATAGACTCATATTCTTCGGTCATAGCATCCTTCCATACTTGATTCTTGACGGCATCTGAGAATGATGAAGGCTCATTTTGTATAATCATGCTCATGATGGTCAGATATCCCTGATACCTGTTAGGTTTCTTACTTTCACGGAAGGTTCCTCAGGGTGCAGCGTTTCCTTCAGCATCATCGAGTACCCCCCTAAGCCATGAATGCCTCTTCCTAGAGGAGGAAGGCTCAGGTGGATAAATAGGATCCATGAGTTCCTCCAATCAGGCATTGTTACATTATCTACCCATAGAAACTTCGAAAGTCTCTGGACAGCTTCCACAATCATACTGTTCTTCCTTTCCGCCACACCATTCTACTCAGGAGTATGTGGTGTAGTAGTCTCCCTCTTAATGCCAACCTCAAATATGCCTGAGTGAACCAACTGTAAAATATCGAAGGTCTTGCTTTGGCTTGAGGGGAATGGTCCCCTTTTGAGCTTTCCTTCAACACATCCTGGACATACCCTTTCTTTCTCTACTCGGAATTTGGGCATCCCTGTCATCATTTATCTTACACCGAGTAGAGCTTTATAATGAAGGGGGCCAAACCTCTGATGCCAAAGTTCAGATTGAAGAGATGTGTCATAAGACATGACACCTAACAGACTTCCATCGACCTAATATAATGATTTAACATGAAACCCAAGAGTAAAGGCATCTTTAACATTATTTTTCCACATATGCACCTTGCCATCACTGAAGGTTACCTTGTAGCCTTTGTCTTCCATTACCGAGATGGACACCAGGTTCTTTTTGAGGTTAGGTGCATTTAATACATTCTGGAATTTCTAGCATTCTTGAATGGTTGTCCTCTTCCTTGATTCCCAGCTCTCCTCTTACCTTTGTTGTTGAATTTGTCATTCCTTTAATTACCATCAGAGGGATTTTGATCATTGTCACGGTGTGAGTCCTTTCTATTAGGGCACTCCCTTGCATAGTGACCTGCTTTATTGCAAATGTAACATCATCATTTTCTTCCACCCTTAGGTCTAGCCTTTCTTTTTTATTTAATCCCAGAATTATTTATTTTCTTAGCATGAGAAGAAAAGGCAGCAAGAGGACCTTTAGGCATGGGCATTTCTTGCTCTTCTACCCTTGTTTCTTCTTGAATGCATCTAGCCATTAATTCCTTGAAACTAGGAATTATATTATTGTTCAGAAGAGTAGTCCTGAACACGTACCATTTGGATGGTAATCCTCTAAGAGTTGTGAGTGCCATTTCTCTATCAGTAATAGTCTCCCCAATAGATAGGAGATCGTTCTTGATCTCGATGATTGTTAAGAAGTATGCTTGCATACTCTCATCTTTACCCTTCTTGACTTCCCTCAGTTTATTTCTAAGAAACAAAACTTGATTTGCATCATTAACTTTAAATATACTCACCAGTCTATTGTAGATTCCTTGGAGGTGTCCAGTTCAGATATGTAGGCCACCAACCGCTTGTCGATAGAGTCCCGGATGATCTTCTTTGTTTTGACTTCTCCATTTTTCCATTTGTTCCAAGCAGCAGTGGATGCATTTGATGGAGGCTCAACAATATTGCCTCTTACATGGTCCAACACTCCTTGAACTTCTAGGGTTAGATTGATAGACATCTTCCATCCGTGATAGTCATATTTCTCATAGAGCTTGTCTTTGGCACAAAAGAGTTTTGAGGACCTCATAGTTCTTTTAGGATAGCCTTGCCAATCTTCTCTTCAGTGATTGCTCTTGCTCTTGCTCGAGCTTTGTCTTCACCTCAGCTCTGATACCATGTTAAGTTATGGTATGTTCTATGCTTATAACAATTTACTTCTTTTCCTTATTATATTCCATAGATTAGCAATCACATGTACATAAAGTAAAGTGCAGATAGAACATTAAATGATCAACAGAAAACAAGCCAAGACAGGAGACATAAGATGTGGCAGCTAGCCAGGGACAAACCCCACAATGTGTGGGGAAACCCTTTGATCAAATATTCTTTTATCTTCAATAATTCAGTAGAGAGAAACAGTACAATAAATCTGATTTATATCAGCAGTAGCAAACCCTAGATTAGTAGCATCAGCATTAGCAGCTTCATCATCAAAAGTACGGTAGTTGATATCTCATAAACTGACCGTCAGATTGACTTGATTCCACCACCAAAAGTTGCAGCCTTCAGAGGAGGTTCAGATGAACCTATAGCACAATTCAAATGAGTAGATATTCTGGTCCACGTAGGTCAAACTTCACTTCTGCAGTTAAAACTTCAGTTTTAGCAGCTTCCTTCAAACTAGGGCAGTCAATGTCTCACAAACCGTCCGTCGGATTGACTTGATTCCACCACCAAAAGTTGCAGCCTTCAGAGGAGGTTCATATGAACCTACAACACAGTTCAAATGAGGAGATCTTTTGTTCCAAGCAAGTCAAACTTCACTTCTGCAGTTGCAGCTTTAGTTTCAGCAGCTTCTGGCTTCACATGTGTGAGAGAGAGACCCTTTTTAGCGCAGTAGAGAAGAGACTCTTTTCTGCACAGTAGAAAGAGAGATATGATGAGATGAGTGAGTGCAAATGAGGAAAATTCCTCATGTATTTATACACAACTTTTGATGTTTTAATAGATGCGACTATTGGGCTTCTGAGCCTACATGAGTTGTAGGTCGGCTTGATAATAATTCCATAATCAAAATAAATTCATATCTCCATGAATACTTATCAGAATCGGATGATATTTATATCAATCCTACACCTCTTGATGAGAGGAATATAATGAACATATTATTTGCCATGAATAAGATGACCCACATGAATTTTGGCCCTGGTTACCAATTTTAACAAAAACCCTAACCCAAGGAGATGTAACGCCAAGAGTTTGTGAGCCCTGCTGGGGATAGTTGGGAAATAAACTTCCCAAGGTCATAACTTGGTCATGTTATATTTGTTTGGCGGGTAAGATGTCTTATTGGAAATTTCTCCCCCAATACTATAGGATTTGTAGCAAGCCCCTAGTTACAGACCTACAACGAGCCTGAAAAAACATCGTTTATGGGGTCAAAACTGCTCTGAAAGTTGAGGACTCGAAAAACTGCTAAAATTGTAAATGTTGAAATAAACAAGGAAATAGATAAAACTGACTGTAAGTCTAGGTGGAATAGGTGGGTGGTCACTGATATCCACCTGGATCATTCCTCCCACCTTAGGAAGAAATGGTCCCCATTGTGTGCATATCCTCCATGAGGTGAGGAAATTTCTGTTGAACCTGGTCCCTAATGAACCACTTTCCCTGGTGAAGGAGTTGGCCTAATTTGACAAGTCAATATAGTTGGATCCTCTATTGGTGGGTATTCTTGATTCACGTTTCCATGAGCTGATCAGTTGTGGCATGTTCCATGCATCCAGGTTCAACTCTGTTAGTGTGAGTTGTTTCGGAATGTCAGATGTGTCAAACAATGGTGGAAAGTATGGCCGAAGGTAGTCTACATTGAACAATGGGTACAAACCAAGGAATGATGGGATGTTGAGCTGGAAGTCATTGTCACCAACAACCTTGGTGATGGTTTATGGTCCATATCGGAGCGTTCGAAGCTTATGGTTGGGTTCAGTGAGGTGCTCCTTCCACAAATGTAGCCAAACTTTGTCACCAATGTGGAAGTTGTGTGACACTCGATGTTGATCATGGGTCTTCTTGTAGTTAGCATTGGTTATTTCCAATATATCATGGACCTACTAGAGAATGTGTTGAATGCACTCAATGAAGTTGTTAGCCCTGTCATCTTCGGACCGGAGGTGAGTCAAATCTGCCTCAGTGGCTGCAAATTGTATGGCCACATTAATGGGACATAATCGCTGAAATCTAAGCCCTACTTGAAAGGGGTTGTGGCCCATTAAGTTTTGGAGAGCTATGTTGTAGTTGTGTTATACATAGGGGAAATTTTCATCCCATGTGCATGGTTGCTTCAAGTTGCACATGCACATAATGTGTACAATCATCCTATTGAAAACCTCTATTTGGCCATTAGTTTGGGGATGGAAAGTTGTGGACTTAGAAAGTTTTGTATCCAACATCGACTAAAGACTTAAGAAAAATGCACTCAGGAATCTGTTGTCCCAATTTGAGAAAATGGACTGTGGGATCCCAAAGTGTACCCACAATCACTTAAAGAAGAGCTTAGCAGTGGCCTCTGCTATGATACTCTTCTTGTAGGCCATCATGATGGCCACCATAGAGAATCCATCAACGACCATTAAAATGCAGTCGTTGTTGTGCTTAGTAGAAGGAAGGCCCGACATGTAATCCATGGAGATAGATTCGCAAGGTTGACTAGGAGTAGGTAGAGGAGCATATAGGCCTTTCTTCTTGATGGTTGGTTTGGCAATGACATAGGCAGTGTAGTATCTAATGTACTTCCCAACATCCTGATGAATTTTCGGTTAATAAAAATACTTCTGCAATACCGCCACTATTTTCTCTACTCTGAAATCTCTAGTGACCCGCTTGTAGTCCGCCTACTAAATCAACTTGGCACGATTTCTTGAAGGAACACAGGTGTGTCCTAGGTGGCATAATAGTGCATCCTGAAGGTGAAAATTTGGAACTTTCTTCCCCTCCAAGAGTTTCTGGTATGTGTTGTTGAATCTTGGATCGCTCTGGTAAGGATGCGGCTACCCCAAAGTCTCGTGCCCACAAGTGTCAAGCATAGTGATCAATGCCATGACTAGTGGTTGGCTGAAGAAGTCCCCAACATTATTGGTATTGCCCTTCTAGTACTTAATGTTCAAATGGAACTGTTGCAAGTAAGTGGACCATTTCTGATGGTGATTGTTCTGCAAATTCCCTTGTGTCCCTTGTGTCTATATGAACTACAAGGGTCAGTGATATGTGTGGATGACAATTTCCTTCCCCATAATGTAATTATTCCATTAATGGAAGGCTTGCACAATGAAATACATTTATTTTTTGTAAGTGGGATACTTTCAGATCGTGTCTAAAAGTGTCTCATTGTGGTAAGCCACTGGATGCCCTTGTTGAGTAAGAACTGCTCTAGTAGCATAGTCGAAGGAATCTTTCTTAATCTCAAATGGTTGTTGCATGTCTGGTAATGTGAGCATTGTTGTAGATCAAAGGTGATGCTTCAACTTGAAAAGCTCCTTATGCTGGGTTTCAAGCCAATGTTTCTTTTATTTCTTTCCCCCCTTGCTGACTAGACTTAAAGGCCAAGTGATATGAGAGATCCCAAACATGAAACTGCAGTAGAAGTTGGCAAGACCTAGAAAGGTGCAGAGCTTTGTTAGAGTGGTTGGGGTTGGCTAATCCCAGATGACTTGTATCTTGGCTGGGTCCACATGCACACCCTGTTAATCAATGATGTAACCTAGATATTGAACCTGGGCATGCCAAAAGTGCATTTCTCCAAATTGACACACAAATTGTGTTGTTGCGGGGTTTGAAGGACCTGTCTAATATGGTGGAATTTATCTTCCTAACTGTAGATGAAGATCAAGATGTAATATAAATACACCACCACAAATGCATTGGCGAAGGGTCAGAAGATTTCATCCATCAATCTCATGAAGGTTTCAAGGGAATTCATCAACCGGAAAGGCATGAATAACCATTTGAAAGGCCCTCCTTAAATTTAAAGCTAGTCTTCCACACATCAAAGAGTTCAATAGGGACCTAGTGATAATTGGACTTCAAGTCAATCTTGATGAAATATTTGCCCCCCTTGGGCTGGTTTAGAAGGTCATCAATTTGTGGGATTGTGTAGCTATTTCAGAGAGTGATCTTGTTCAATGCCCAATATTCAAAACAGAGTCTCTAGGTCCCATCCTTCTTTTGTACCAATACAATCAAGCTCCCACAAGGTGATATGCTTAGCTTTATGTGCCCTTTCTGCAACAGCGCCTGAATCTGCCTCCCGATCTCATCATTCTCCAGAACACAACGTCGATAGATTGGTCCATTGGTGGTGGTGTGTCTGGGGTCAGATCAATGGAGTGCTTGACCTGACAGTGCAGAGGTACCCCTATAGGTGAGGTAAATATGTCCTTGTACTACTCCATGACCTTGTCCATCTGATGTTGTTGTGTGGAGGAGCCCTGTTTGGAAGTTGTGGCCACAACCTTCTTCTTTCTCTGAGGGAAAATCATAAGAAAAAGAAATTTCCTAGTATGGGAAATGATATTACTACATTTCTTTGCAGTGATCAAATAGATGGTGGTAGGGAGGTCTACCTCCAGTACCCTGTACATCTTATTTCCAAAATTAATAATCACAGAGCGAGGTCTAGACTCATATACAACATGTCTCTTCCACAACCATGGTTTTCCTAATAATACATCACCAATTTCAAGAGAGCAACATCACACAATACCTCATCTGTGAAGGGATTGATGTTGTAGGGAAGGCAACACAGCTACCTAACGAGCAGATCTCGTCCTTGGTGAAGCAACCCGATGGTATACGGATGCAGATGTGCTTTAATTGGTAGACCCGGATGCTTCATGAACTCTACTCAAATGAGGTTATTTTGGCTTCCACTGTCAACAATGAACTGCAACAATGAACCCTTCACCCAAATATATGAGTGGAAGAGGCATTCCCCCTGCTCTGGATCTTCAAGCTCATCCTTCTAGATCTTGGTGGTGGCCACGGTGGCACTAGGCTCCACGTCAATGATCTACTTCCCTTTGTCATTCCCCTTGTTAGGTTCTGACTCAGATTCGATACATGCATCTAAATTAGAAGCCTTGAGCTCAGCCACCAATGACTGCTTGGACGGACACTCACTTGTGTTGTGAGTGGAGCTCTTATGGAACTCACACCATTTCCTCGTGTCCTTATTTTTCTTAGTGGTGTTTTTCTTTGCTTGAGGCTTTGAAGAGTTGTCCTAGGTCACCCTTCGTAGGCCTTAGCATTTGCTATGTGGTTTGGGGGTACCTTTTCCTTGCTTCAGATTCGTAAATCCAAAGTCTTTCTTCTTCCATTTAAACTTTTGTTGCATCTTGACAGTGTATCAGTATGTCGTGCCAAGTGAGGAGATGTCCAGGAACTCCATCTCATATTGGATGTACTTGTGTAGGCAGTTGCGGTACTTGAGTACCAAATTTTGCTCAGAATCTTTGATACCCAATTTTGTGCGGAGGGTATGGAAAACATTTGTGAAATCCAGCAAATCTTGGTCCCTTCCCTTTCTTAGCATGTTCCACTTTATGTTTTTATTTTCATAGCTCCTGACGGGGTAATCTTGTTCCTTGATGGCTTCTCGGAAAGAATCCCATGTGGGTGCATCTGAAAACAGTGAGGATTCCCTCAAATCCTTCTGTTCACAATAGGTTTCCCACCAATCCTTAATGTGTGGGACAACTTTGAGAAGTGAAAAAGTAATCTTTTCACAAGTGCAAAAGTCATGAACTGAAAAATATTTTTGCAATAGATTCAATCATTTATCTATGGTGTCTGCATCTACTTGGCCCTCAAATATGGGAATGTCAAAGTTAACTTGTACCTTAAAAGGAGTGGCGCCTCTAGAGTGGTTGTTGGATGAAGATGCATCATCTGTGGGTAGCCGTCGAAGGATCTGGGAAAAGTTATCCACCATCGTGTTCCTCTATCACTCAAGGACTTCCTCGAGCAATATTCTAATAGGATCTCCTACCCCCTCCTCTTTCTTTTCTTTTGCCATGGGAGGCCATTAAGGTTTGTAAGGCTAGTCTTGCAAAGGTTCAACTAGATTGAGCCCTAACTCCTTATACCCTGGCCTCATTGGGGACATGCAAAGAAAAAGAGAGAAAGAGCAGACCGCTATGATATCACTAATAAGAATTTAAAAATGAATGCAAAAAATTACAAATATAAGCATAAATACAAAGATGGAGCAAAACTAACACTTCATTTCATTAATATCAGAATACTGAAATATGCTTACAAACAGAATGGAAATAAACTAGCTCAGGCGATGGTAGCTTATCTCTGAGAAGAGATGTGACAGATACATGCCTTTGAACTGTCATGCAATGAGTCTGAAGGGCCTATTTATTATTGAACAACAAGAGAAAACCCTAAACCCAAGAGATATAATGCCAAGAGTTTGCCGGCCCCATTGGGGTTAGTTGGGCAACCAACTTCCCAGGGTCATAAGTTCGTCATATTATCTCCTTTTTGCGCGTATGGTACCTTGTTGGAAAGGTATCTATGAGTACTACAAGATTTGCAGAAAACCCCAACCAGTGGCTATGGGGTTGCAACAAACCTCCAAAAACACCATTTTGGGAGGTTAAAACTGCTCCAAAAGTTCAGGACCCAAAACACTGCTAGAAATAGTGAATGCTGAAATAAACAAGGAAATAGTGGAAATCGATTAGAGCTCTAGGTGGAATAGGCGGGTGGCCACTAATATCAACCTAGATCATCTATAGTGTTTCTGTTTACACAAAAATATATATGGATTGATTTGTTTGATAGGCAACTTTGTATTGCATTTTTGTTAAGTTAGCCAATTGCTGGAAACAAGCAACATCTAGTGAGCTCTTGGATATGCAGATGCCATCGTGAAGACCATGGAAGAGAAGATTTGTTGCAATACAGGTTACATAATGAAAATATTAGCTTTGATCGAAAGATATATTGAATGTTAAAAGCGTGTGCCTATCAGAGAACTACTCCATCTGAGGGCCACATTAAGGACTGCACATTTTCTTTGGCCTCAGTTGTGTTGCCGCATTACTTAAAAAATTCCTTTTTTTAATATTACTCTAATTTTTACTATAGAATGTGAAAGAGATCAACAAAATGGTTTAATTGCTCTGAAGGGATTTATAAGAGGAACCAAGTGCAGGTAGAAGCTCATTATGGATGGTTATCCATAAGTTTGGAAGTTGTGGATCTAGGGAAGGATCCCTCATCTATTGAGGACGTGAGAGTGGTCTTCTGGTGATGCTATGTGACAACTTGGGATGATCTTTAGTAATTGACATCAAGAGATCCGTGATTCGAAAGTTGGAGAGTGGAACTCAAGAATCCCATTTTCCGACTAAACCTTTCTAAGGATTATGATAATATTGATCGAGAGGTATGCAACTATAATGGTTGACAGAACCATGTATTCAAAGGACATCTTAGTAAACTGGTGGTTGCAGCGGCTGGGTACCCATGCATTCCAATGGATGGTTGTTCCTTTATATGGATGTTGACATATTATTTTATCATGTTTGATCAAAAATATAATTTGCTGATTGAGGTTGTGACAAGTATTCATTAAGGGGGAGGACTTGAAAATTTAATTCCTACTTGTCTTGGTTTATAAAGGATCTTGTTCCTATTCTTTAGGAGTTGTTTAGATGATTCCTACTTTAGTGTTTGGTTAAGAGATTTACTCAACTAAGTGATTTTCTGGTTAAGATAGAATTTCTATCTTTAACCAATAGTTGACGTATTTATATGTGTGTTTAATCTAATGTAAGTAGTGCATTCTTGGTGTGCAATATGTTTTTCAATTGAAAATAAACGAAAAATTTCCAAAAGGTCACACTTAAAAACTACTCGAGCTCTAATTATTCATAAATGATTTATTGTAGTTAATTTAAATATTTTATAGATTTCCTTCGTCTAATTATTCATAATTCTTCATTGTAGTTAATTCAAATATTTTATAGATTTCCTTCATCTAGTAGTTAACTTTTTTATTCTTTTTAATATTTTTTACACTATTAGATTTAAGACTTTTGTGATCCATTTGTAGATGAAAGTCTTCTGAATTAATCACATCATTAGTATTGGGTCAAGTTTCGAACCAACTAATGTGGTTCATCCTTAAGACAAGGTGAAAAAAATCATACAATCTTTGAGAATAAATAGAAAGGATGCATCATACCCTAGGATTAGCCATTGGAAAACTAGTCGTTGAGAACTAGCCATTGGAGATTAGGTAAATTGAAATTAAAAAAAAAAAAGAATTATTTGAAATACCAATTTTTATTTTTTTACATTTCCATTTTTCATAAAAAAAATTGTATTATAGATGATGGCTTGTCCACCTGAAACATTAGCCAATTTCGTAAAAACTATACATTTTATTCAAAGAAATTTATATTATATTTTATTTCAATATAATTAATATTTTTTTTGTGACCAAGAGGAACCCAACATTCCAGGGTCACGTAAAAACTACTAAAAATCAAAATTGAGTCCCAAATAGGGGATTACCTAAGTCTCCTAAAGTTTCAACGATTTCACTATCAAGCTTACCAATAAGCTGTCCCTGAGAGCTCCATATAATTAAAATTAAAAAAATAATTTACAAATAATCATAATAAAATTTTAATATATTTAAAATCTTATTACCATACTTTATTAATCAATTAAAAAATCAATAATGATATATATAATAATCAAACTTGTCCCTTTTAGTATTAGTTTCATTTTCAACTTTTTTATTATCATTTTTATTATAATATATAGTATCTTTTTTTGATATTTAATGAATTGTGATCCACTCCAATTATAATATTAATTTCTAATTATTCAAAAATTCTTGTAGTGTAGTTAATTTAATTTTTTTTATAGATTTCCTTCGTCTAAAATTTAATCTTTTTATTTTTTAATATTTTTTAAGTTTTCATTTTAATAAAAACGTTTGTGTACAGTGATGATAGGATGTTCACTGAAACATTCGTCCTCGATGATGGTTTATCTGGATATTGTTCTAGTCCTTGCGTTGCTAATCCTCACAATACTCATCTTTGGAATACACCCTGGGTTTCGATCGTTTGACCTTGGATAACCACAAAGGCTCTAGTTGGGTATCGATTACCCGACGTTCCGTAACCACGAGGGATCAAGTTAATAATGTTTATACGTCTTGAACACCATTACTAAAGATCTTCTATGGCTCTATTGTCTTAGCTTTTATTGGGAAGGAACCCCAACCCTGTTTGGCCGCTAAATATCTTTATTTTGGTGGTCATCTCATAGGGAGCATCAATGTAATAGCTAAACATTACAAAATACAGAATAAAAAAAAAAAAAAAAAGTTAATTTACTAGGCCTACTTACCAATTACTACATTAATTAATACTATGTTTACGAGGCAGTGAAGTTTTCATTCGGCACACAAATTTAATTTTTGTTGTGTGATATTAAATACATACACAGTTTGGGTCAAGGCCTCTGTCCTACATTAAAGAGGCACATGGCCTCACTCGAGTCTTGGAACCCATCACACTGCTATGGTGTAAATGCATGGGGTACATTTCTCCACACAGCGCGATCTGTGGTTTTCCTCTAGCATGCCTTCATTCATCACTGAGACTTTGGCTTGACACCTTCTCTCGCTTACCTCCATCGATATGCCTTGGGATAATCCAACGGTGGAGTGGTTTTGGGCTGCGTCCAACTACACTACGTCCGCCTTCGACCAGAAGGAGAGGCATTTGCACTCGAGGGGTTTTGATTGTTCGACCACTCTGTAATAGGTTCAACTACCCAGTCCTTCATTTGTCCTGCAAGCTATTGGTTAAGCACCATGGTTTTAGCTGGAAGTTCTTCTTAGCGAGGTAATGGTGCAAAACCATTTTATATAGTTTTTATGCATAAATAATTGTTTCCTTTGCGATTTTTACTTCCTCATGGTTGGTAATGGTTCGGGAGGCAAACCTCCAAGTCCAAGGGCGCCACCACACTGTTCTACTTCATTAATGGTTAGATACATTCAAGGTCGAGCCTAGGGAGGTGAGATTTTACTCCACGGAAACATTTCACAGTTTCATTGTTGGTTTAGTTATATACGCAAGTCATTAAGGTTGTCTTTCTCTTATCGTGTAGGTGGATTGCATGTAGATGAAATCCTCAATAGCCAGGTGAGTTTTCCCGGTGGCTGCTCTATTCTTCACTATTTCTTTTATGTTTATATATGTTACATATCTTAGATAATGGTGTGTTGGGTTGTTGTAGGTAACGTGCCGCCCTTACCTGGGTTGATATGGAGTTGATTTGGCACCCTCCAAAATCCTGAGGATTGATACAATGCACGACTTTGTATAGGTTGGAATTCTTCACCGTAATCTACCCAGTTGGCTTGTTAAGGTTTCGATGCCTACGATAAATCACTTAGCAGAGGTTTTTGGGCTGGAGCCTACCTGGCTATTAGCTCTTTCTAGAAAAACTGTGTAAATGGTTAATGTCAATTTAGTTATTTGTGAAGTTGATTTTGGTTGTTTTCCTTTCTAGTTCGAAAGGTTGTTCAATGTCTGGTTTTGGTAGTTTATGGTATAAAATTCCTTTGGAACCATTAATGTTTAATGTATTCAAAATTCGAGGGTTCTTAAGAGTTCAAGGGTTTTGTTACCTTTTTTTATTTTGTCTTTGTTTGGTTGAATGCCATAGAACTTTGCACTCATTTGTAGTTGTTTTTGATCGCAAACCTTACTTAATTTTTAATGATATATATATATATATAATATATATATATATAATATATATAATATATATATAATATATATATATATATTGCCTATCGAAGGGGTTTCACTGTTCCACATTATTGTTTGGCAAATACGTTGATATCTACGTGGTTTTTGATTTAATACTTCTATTGCTTATTTGCATCAATGCTTATACTTTGATGAATTCACCGAGTTATTTCGTGGCATAGGGGATTCACTCAATGAACCTCTAACGTATCACGTGCATTCGTGGCTTATTAAACAATACCCTTAATTTGACTACATATTGGAAAATACCTCTAAAAATTACATTATTTAACCTCCTACCAATACATGCCCAATACACCTTCCCAATTTAAAAACCCCTACTTTACTAGATATGGTAGGTATCCACATTTTCATTAACATTTTTTATACCCCTTTATATTTTTCATTAACTTTGGTCTCCATTTTTTATACCTCCAATATAAAAACCCTCTACCCTTATATATCCTCCAATATATTATGTCATTTTTTCCTTAATAAATATCCCCCAATATGAACCCACGTGGTATGGTATTGCTCCCCTAGTGAAGCCCCTATGTTATGTGGTACCCTATGCAGGTGGAATCATTGTTTTCTTGAATACCAAAAGCTTTAACAGTCCTAAATGATAGAAGAAAAATACTCTGTTTAAGGTTAAAATTTACATTTTATCCCACTAGAAGTAACAAGAATGTTTTTGACTCATTTTTGCATCTATATTTTATAAATAGAACTGTAGGAGCCGAATGCTCCTTTGGACTCCATAGTTTACTATCCTTACGGATTTACTAAACATTTACACATGTTTGTGTGCTATGAACTCCATTCAATTCCTGTACTAAGCATCGGATTTATTTACTTGTCTAATAAAGGAATTCTCTATTTAAGCATATTCTATTACGAGTTTAAGAATAATTTTCATACTATGTAATGAGCTATCATGATACTATAAGAAAACATTTACTCTATTATTCTATCATCATCATTGCTTAAATAAAAAACTATAATACTTATCTGATTAATTTATCAGCGGAAAATCAATAGATATCTAGAAAGTCTCTCCTCCGAGCCACGAGCCTGGCGATTAGATCCAGGCTCTCCCTCGAGTGCTTTCACTAGTTTTTCACTAGAATATATCCAACTACAGTCGGTGCTTTGGGCCTCAGGACTCCACTGTCCAGCCTCAAGTCTTGCACTTAATTTGACTGTTAATGAGAAACTTCCCACTGGTCACTCTTTTGCAGTGCTAGGATAGTCCCCAATCCTTCATCATTTCCCCTCTCTATTTCCCTTTCTAGGGAAAGGGTATAACTGTTTCTTGTTAACTGTTTCTTTTAATTGTAGTAAATAACTTGTTTTAATTAATCTTGTCTCAATTCCTAATCAATCATAAATTAGGTAACAACTTATTATCTGGCTTTCCAGCCTCAGTCATAACATAACAGAAAATAAATGCAGTAAATCATAAAACAAAACTTAATAACCCCAATAATTCTTTCAAGGGGCCTCGGGTGTTACAACCCCCCCCCCCCCCATGTGAGGAACACCATCCCTAGTGATCTTTCTAATTTAAGCAAATAACGCCGAATAAACTTCCCGCATAAATTCTTCCTCTTCCCAGGTTGCCTCATCTGGGTCAATGTGCTTCAACTACACTTTAACCTGGGTGATGACTCACTTCCGCAATGTGGTTTCTCTCTAATTGAGAACACGAAGAGGATCTCGCATAAACTCTCCTTCTGGTTCGACCTGCACATACATAATTCAAAGTCATAATTCCCTCAAAACAACTGATAAAAATCTATATAATAACTTAACTTTTTACCTGAATATTTTCCCAGTTTATGATATGTTGTGGGTTGTACACATCTTTATTTAACAATGAAACATGAAAAGCATTCTGGACCTGAATGTGGCTTGGTAACACAATTTTATAGGCTACTGGTCCAATTCGTTCCAAGACTTGAAAAGATCCACAGTACCGGGGTTCTAACCAACATTTACCTCCAGGAATTACGCAATTCCCTCTGATAGCCTATTGGTCTCTTGGATTGTGCAATCCTACCAGCCAACCCTCCCAACAAGAATTGCACAATTTTTCCCACCAACGGGCAGTTCAACCCAATATTTGCGCAAATCTTGGCAGCAGTGAGCTGCTGGGCCCAACAATTATGCAATCCCCTTGCGCAGTCAGCCCAGCTAACTATCATAAATGTGCATTTTTCTCTAGTAGTCGAGCATTCACTTGCATGTGCAGCTGAGTTGACCAGTTCCCTCCAGGACTGAGCAAAATAGACTTGCATGCATAGGTTGCTTCTCCCAAGGCATCATCCAAATAAATCCCTTGTTTTAGGGATCTATGTTTAGCAGTTGGAGGTTACATACAACGAACAATTCAGAAACCTCCCTCCAAGTGTCACTTCCCCTAGATTTGTGGCATGCATGTCATAAACTCGATGTTATCAAAACTTATCAACCAGACATTGCAGAGCTCATTCCTCACATAAAACTTATAGCTCTGACATCCCACACCACATCTAGGAGTATTTGGCACTTTCAGCTGAGCTGTTTTGGGGTAAGCTCGCTTCCCATGCGTTGTGCTGCATTTCTGTCACTTTTTGGGTTTTCACTTGTATGAGTACTATTTGCTTGATTTCCTGGAATTCCTGCTATCGTTTACATATATTCTAGCTTGTCCTAGGTCTGTTTCAATTTTCATTGCTATCTCACTGTTGTCGCATGCATGCAACTGTTTTGCACGAACGTTCGCACAACCAACGAAGGACCTCACACACATGCATGTTGATCTATTTTCTCAATCTTCTATTCATGTTTTCCATGCATTGTTTATCATTTATGCTATCACTTACTGTCACCATGCATTTCATCGACTTAACTTGCTTTCAGTTGCCTGTCGGCAAGTGGGGCCAACCTTGGCCCATTCTCTGCCTTCACCAAGGTTGCATTACAAAATCTGGAGAAGGAAGGCTCACCTTCCTATCCATATTTGCACATTCTAACCCAGCATTGACCTCCTAGACTAAATTGTGCATTTCTAGAGGTTAGTGGCTACTTGGCCCAAAAATTTGTGCAAATCTGTCCTTGGGCCAACAGTCTTTCCCAGCTAGAATCACGTATTCCACAATCCCAATAGCCAACTGCCCAACTAGATTGCGCATTTTGCAGTCAGCAGTAAGTTAGTCTCCCAATAGCTTGGACTGTGCCTTGTGCAGTGTTGGCAATTGGTCTCCCATTCTCCTAGCCAAAATTGCACAACCTTCATGATCATTCACCCAGGTATGTTGTAGGTCAGTTCTCATGTTCATTTTGGTTTTCGACTGACATATTTATTGCTATGAGTGTTGTCATGTCTCCAGGTATCACAAGTGTTCATATGCCTCTCAATGGTATTGGTACAATGGTTTCCAAGAGAGCACAAACAAAGACAACATTTAGAGCACACTTGGGGATGCAATCAATCAAGTGTCCATGGGCTTACCTACTCATGAAGACATCAAGCTGTTCATGGTCAAGGACATCAAGCAGCAGCATCACAACAAGTAGCATCATGAACAACAACCAATGGTAGCATATCGAATGTAGCGAATGTAGAAAATGAAGCGAATGCGACGAACACAACAGATGCAAGAGGAAGGTTGTTGAAAACATAGAGGCGGAGCAAAGTTATAAGATCAAGCAAATCCATTGATAATGAAAGCAACTTTGGAGACTTACACTATGAAGTTATGACGTGACATGAAGATCGCGTGAAGACAGAAGATGGAACAAAGAAGGATTTGCATGTGTCGAAGCAACAAGTTAGGAAGAACATGAAACTGCACACACATACCAATGATTTGCAGTAGGAACATGAACAACAATGAGCACAACTTGCATTCATAGATGAAACTATGCTACTACAAGTTAAGGATCCATCCCAACAACGGACACAAAGAAAACATGGTGAGAAGTGTTTTTGATCGCATGCAAAGGATCCAACACCATGCATGTCATTGAGTGCACGCATGTAATCCACCCATTCAACACACTCACCAAGGTGAAGACAAGAAACAAGTCCAACTAGGGCTGAACATGCACTTTCACAAGTTGATGCACATGACCACCAACACACACTTGAAGATTGGCATGGACACTATGCATCAGTGTGTTTGTAGTTCAACCATACCCAAGAGGAGCATGTGCATGTTAGCAAATGAGTTGGATGAAGGGGCCGAACCAATGCACTAGTCACAACAGAGACAAGAGTTTGCTTCAACAAGATGTCACCATGAGGTGCATGCACACCATCATGGATGACCAATCTTGGCATCAGCTCACCAACTTCACCATCACAAGCATGTCAAAGAGTTGGTCTCACCACAGAAGACCAAGTGTTAGTGACGTCCTACAAGGCTTTCTCACGCCATGTTGTCTCACATGAGTACATGTACATTGTAATGTTGAGTCATGTCAAGTGTAAATCGAATGTCAATAGTTGGATGTAACAGTCATAGAGTAGATGAAAAGTCATGAGGGTAGTTGAACTGTCACAAAGGGGAATTTCAAGGGTCACCCCACCCTTTGCTATAAATAGTCCCACATAACTCATTGTAGAGGCTTTTGGTCAGCCAACCTTATACTAAGACCATCTTGAAGAAGGCTTGGATAGTATTGTAACATGCATTGGCTTCTCCACTTCACGGAGCTAGTACATATCTTTGGAGGAATAGGCAGATGTGGCTATAACGTTCTACTAATAGGGCTAGCAGGTTTACATGGTGTATTGTATGACTGTGACTTCTTTATATAATAAAAGCCAACACATTTTCATGCATATGTTGTTACTGTAGTTGGACTGCTCCGGTTGCCTTAATTGTAAGGACTCTGGACACCACATATCTCCACAATGGTATGATATTGTCCACTTTAGGCCTAAGCCCTCATGGATTTGCTTTTGGACTTACCCCAAAAGGCCTCATACCAATGGAGATATTTGTCCATCCTTATATACCCATGATCCTCCCCACTTCTAGTCAATGTGGGACTTTGGTCGTATACCCAACAAGATTTACAAATAGATGTTCCAGAACTCACCTTCACTAGACTAGTTAATTAAGGATTTTTGTTTTCTTAATATTAATGTAATTTGTATTTTGTTGAAAGTGAATTAAGAATTACAGTAGAGAGAGTCACATGAAATGTGAAAGGTCATGTGTAAGATGAAAATACATGAGGGTAGGTGAAAGGTCATGGTAGGTGAAAAGTCACCTTACCTTCTACAAATAAACCCTCATGGCTAGATGTAAGGGAACTTTAGTTTTAGACTTAAATTGTGCATAATGTTTTGAGAGCTGATAGACCTTTTGAGGATTCAAGTAGTGGCTTTGCATTTCCATGAGTGGAATTCATGGACATTTCATGTGATGGTGTTATGAACATTTTAGATTAATGTTTGAAGCTTTTTGAGCTCGAGTATCCAATTCCTCCCATGTGTTGTCAAACATTGTGAGATTCTTCTTGTGATGATATGATTTTAATTCTTTTCTTTCATTGTGTTTAGATTAAATAAATTTTTTTATTGATTTAAGCACATATCATCTATGGGATTACATGATTTTATACACTATAATATATTTAATCAATTATGAACCAATTTACAGACGATGGAAAAATATTTATCTTATAAATGAGTTTGAGTTGAAGTATTACTAGCATTGCTTCCTTTGAGATTCATGTCACTTTATTTAGCCATTGTTATGTTCATGTCATGTTATATGTTATATTTACATAAATCTTATTAACTTATCTTTGCTGAAAGTTTTATTCGTTCTCTAACGTTTATTTTTTCCAAAGTGAATATTTAACAACATGGTGGTAGTCTGATCCACATACCAGATAGGACTTCCACACCAAACAGTGTAGAGTCTAGTTGGGAATTTGCACCTAGTAGATCCCCTTGGTGTTGGCATAAAAAATTGGCCCGTCAATAGAAGGTGAGGTTGCTTTCCTCTCTTTCTCTTAATAGAAAATGGATGCGAGTACAATGAAGTATGCTCTGGGACCCATGGGATACTATAATACACAAGAACCTCTGGGCTTCAGGATTTGCTCTGGGACCCATGGGATACTATAATCCAGTACTATTATAGTATCCCATGGGTCCCCCAACCCGTCTCATCCGGAGGTACTGCCACACAAGAACCAGTGCCCCGGGATAATACGACATTGTTTATGGCTCGAGAAGTGACTGTCCCACAAGAACCAGTCACTTACCCAGTGGCTGAAACACAAGAACCAGCCGCTGAGGTACAAAAATACACCAAGCATGACGATAGTGGGAGATCAACAGTAGCTGAAACACAAGAACCAGCTACGACTGTGCATCAACAAACTACCCCAACGGAGTCAACCAACGCACAGGGTTTACATACTATGACATCTCTGTTGGAGGAGAATGAATTCCTGAAGGCTGAATTGGAAGTGTACAAGAATGAACTAACCATGGCTCGAGAGGCTTTTGAGAAAGAACTGAACCTCTATACATTAGCACACGCAGCCTCAATGCAAAATAAGGAGCCATGCAAGGAATACATGTGCCATGAGTGTGGCAACATTTACTAGGGTGCAGGCTACAAAGTAGTCAAAATTCAATTATCTGAGGCATCTACATCAGTTGGAATAAAAGAGGAATACCCTACTGCTCCACAAGAACCAGTAGGGCTCCCTATAAAGCAAGAAAAAGAAACCGAACCTCAGATATCTCGTCCTTTGCAGGTTGATGCAGCCATTCAGACAGAAGCACCACCACAATTAGTCAGTGTAGCCATTCAAACAATGTCCCAACCCACTACTGTTGATGCCAAGATACAGACCTTGCCATGGAATCAGTTGGAACAGATGAACAAATGGAAGAAGCAATATGCTGAAGAACAAGATATAATATTACGCCAACATAAGTTACAATGGCAGAATCATATATATGCCAATTGGGACAGGTGGGATCAAATGATGCAATAGCTTAAGGACTACAAAAAGGAAGCCAAAGAATCTAAGGAAAAGATAGCCCTGATGTTTTCATTAGTCCAGAAGTTGATGGCCACACGCAAACCCTCTGTAAACTACTCTCTCTTTCTTGCTAAACGATTAGTTTATTTTCAATTAAAAGCAATAAAAAACGACAAACCATATGAGTTAATGACTTCAGAAAACTTTGTTGAGACCTTTAATGAGGCCCCCGAGAGTGACCAGCATTTGCTGTGCGAACTCTACCTCCATAACGAGGCCATTCCCGAGAATAGAGAAGTCAATCTTATTCCAATTGCAGGAGATATACAAACAAGGGCATTTGTCTCATTTTTGTCTAACCAGCTCACTTGGCAATCTGCGTTCACTGCAAGCAGTCATAATGAGGACAATAAACTCCTGTGGATCAGACCAGAGCCTTTAAGGCCAGCCCTGTTCATAGCACAATATCATGAATTTTTACAGAAGCCAGGAATGCATAGGTACATGCAGCAACTACAGGCTTCAACACTTTCTAAGTGTCAACAACACATTAGAGTAAAGGGTAATGCTGCAATGAAGGCCAATGTTATGTTTTGGCAGCAGTCATGCAAAGAAAGATAGGACTATCACCCTTTTAATCCTCACAATCTTCAAGCTACATTATCCAGGGTTTCCAATTACATTGGTTGCATTCAACGTTGTGGAGTAAACTGGATCGGGTATCATTTCCATTTTCCAATTCTATGGCTGCCTTCAGACAAATATCAATGTCATTTCCAGTTGACCAACGGAGATGAAGCCTTGGCATGGCAGAACTTGCAAAACAACAGAGGATTCAGAGCTCCTACAGATGCCACCTTCTCCAGCTACTGCTTGAGTAATTTGCATGCTCAGTTCCAGTACTCAGACTCTGATTCAGACTAGGGGTTGCCTGAGGACATGCAACATTTTTAGCTGGGGGGGATGTTAGGACTCCACTATGTATCATTTTTGCTATATATTTTGACACCACTTTACCCTTATAACCATGATTAAAAAGAATCCCATTATCATTTTCAGCCACTTTATCCCAAGGTATGCAAAAACCTCTTCTTTATTATATGTTTAATCTGTTTTACATTTAATTCCATAATACTCTTATATTTTATCATTAATTGAAGTGTATCGTTGCTAACACAAGTCCAAAGATCGCAGATAAGTATATGCGGCCGTTGCTAAAACAGCTGACTCAGTTGTTGAAACAACCGTTAAGCACGCAAATTCCGTCAGGCGTAATTTGCGATTCTGGAAGAAGCTTTTTGTGGAATAGTAGCAGCAGTATGAAGACACGATTACCTGGATCATCCTGAAGATAGCATTCTTGTTGTCTCTGTTGTAACAGTATCTTTTTATGAAGAACAGAATAGTCCTGTTTTGGGAAAAAGAACAGATTTGAGATAATATGGATTCACTCTCATGTAAATTGTAAATGATGTCTCCTC
>APFE030651216.1:0-16250 GCA_000404065.3 Pinus taeda
TGATCCATGATTTGAGGAAGAGCTTGCCTATATAAAGCAAAGGAGATCATTTGGCTTGGGTATGCTCTTGGGTTGAATATCTTAAGAAGCTAGATCTGAAATTCTAGTGATGGGTTATGAGAGATAGCTAGATCTAAATCAAGGAGAAACATGAGAAATACAAGTTGGATCTACTAATTGGTTGATATCTCCTCGGTGCATGTTCAGATATGTAGATCTGACAGTCTGGGTTATTCTTGAAGTCTTGAAATTATCTATATCTGTAGGTACGCAAGTACAGTGAAAGAAAAGTGCGGAGATACGCAGGCACAGAAGCGCTGCAGGTGCACAGATACGCAGTCCCAGAAGCGCTACAGATGCGGAGGGGCGCAGGCAGTTCATTGGACACAGAGCACACGTACGCAGGAAGTTTGTGAGGCAGAGTGCGCACGTACGCAGGGAAGAAGTTGGAAACAGTGCGTACTTATACGCAGCTGTTATATGGGTGAAGCTGCGTACTTCTCATGAAATCTACTTAGCTATCCATGTTTATCATTGCTGTGTTCTGGGTTTTGAAGTGATGTCTGATTTCTGGTATTAAGTTCTGATAACAGTAGTGATTGATTAAATGTTTATACATTGATGGATGAATGGATCAGGTTCTTAATGACTCATCTTTATGTAATCTGATGGACTAGATCTGGTTGATGACTCACTTGTATATGTATTGATCTAGTGCTTGGGTAATTCAGAAGATTGTTTATGTGCTTCAATGTTTTTGTTGGGTCCAGTATGAAAATTGGATGAAACGTGGCATTTCAGATTATGTGTTGTGCTTCAGTGTATCCAGTATGAAAATTGATGAAATGTGGTACCTGGAGGAGAGAAGATTGTAGGCCGGCACCTGCGTACTAGTACTTAAGCTAGTACAAAAGCAAAGGGGAATCTTTGGAGCATTGTAGCAGGTAGCAGCCTGCGTACTAGTAAATGGATCGGCTAGTACAAGAGCAAAGGGGGTTGTAGCTCCCGTACTGGTATAAGACTGCACCAGTACAAATATTGTAAAAGGATTTTCTTATTAAGAAGAAGATTGAGATGACTTGCAGCAGGTGGTTTTCTCCCGCATTGGGTTTCCACCTTATATCATGGTGTTCATGTGTGTGCCTTATGTGTGATGATCTATTCTATGTTACTGCATCTGTTAACTGATAATATGGTTGATAATGTTCTAATGCACTCATTGAAGATCAATTAACTTAATCATAAGAAGTTGTGGAAGTAGCATATATGAATCTGATTATGGAAATGAAAAGGTTTTATTAATGTGATAATACTGATTCACCCCCCCTTCTCAGTATTATTTCCAACATTTCTCTCATGATTATCTACATTAGGATTCCTAGTAAATCTACCCATGTGAAAAACTTCTTGCTATATTATCGGCCCATTCTCGCTTGAATTAAGGTTTGAATCCTAATGCTAGATCAACACGATTGTGTCTTTGCCTACCTCATTTCTTCCATGATATGTTTTATCCTCAACTATTTTCACATGACTACCTAGTTTCTCCACTTCTAAATGTGTGATATTGTCATTTTCGTTCTTATCATGCCCTTTGTTGGAATTTACTAAAAGATTATTCTGTTTAGATCCTTGTGCTTCACTTTTTCTCCAGCAACTCTGCTCCTTGGACATAAGATGAAAGATTCTATCAAATTCAGACTTTACCTTGGTCCCCTAATGAGTTACGTTGTTTCCTCCCATCAAAATTCATATAGTAGGAAGATACCCTACCACCAAGAGGCAATTTTTCAATATCCTAACTTTTCCATGAATTTTGTTGTTGATCATCAAAATTAGTGTGCTAGTGAATATTGTGACTTTTTTCAAAAGGTTGATAAAGAGGCGTTTCTTGCAATCTACCAGCTTTCTCGGCTGTTTCTTGAAGAAATTGGGAGAAGGACAATTTAACATCCCATTCATATCTCCTTTTAAGTTATACCATATTTACATGGCTCAGAACTTACAGAGGAAAGTTTCATGTCAAACAAATATGATCCAATGTTCGGTGTAGACCATATTGAAATACAACTGCATTACCCAATCTAAAACCTTCTCCATATGCCATTGATGTGTCCACTGAAATCTGGTGCATGAAGAATTCCCCAAGTTTCTTTTCAAATTGAGACCTATTTACCTTTTTTGATGAAGAAGAAGAAGCTTCCGTTGATGTTGAAGCTACATTACTGCTTGATCCTGCCATGACCTCTGACTCCAGCCACATATGACAAAGCACTTGACAGATTCCCTCCTCAACTTCAAGGCTGAGATTACGAAAGACTATAAATGAAACATGTTATAGCAAGTAAACTTCTTTGAAGCAACAATAATATCAATCTTAAGAAATATCAAATAGATTACAGTTCTTATTTTTCTTCAACAAGAAAACAAATAGAATTCCAAGAACATATAAAGATAACGTTACCACAAACCAAAGTAACAACAATTGTATAATGTGGTGGAGGGATGATGTAGGCGACATAAAACACTCTGCCTACTCCAAAAGTTAAAATGAGAACATGCATACAAACTATTTGTGGTCCATATTAGCATATGGATATTGCATGTGTTTGGCCTCCTAATATAGTGGACCATGACCAAGGAGATCACAAAAGGGTGGTCATATGATTGATGATGTGTCTTTTCGCAATTTTGGCTGGTCACTTACATAATAGAATGCAAGTGAAAATATTGGCTTCTTTGACTAAGATTTGGGTTGTAGTGGGATGCAAACTTTGATGAATGGAAATAATCAATATTTTCTATTTGATACAGTTTTACTTTATAGCTACATACAAAAATGTAGATGAATATTATCGGATGCATTCAATATCTATTGTACCACAACGTAAATACTCATAATGATTAGTAGAAGCCATAAAACTCTAAAAGTTTATGGAAGAGTTTACAACAAAATACTCAGAATGGACCTTTAAAAGATAACTAAACGTCAAATTATTTATTTCATATTCCTAAACAATAACATGTGGCATCTTAATAGATACACAACATCTGAATTATGAAATATTCAGGTGAAGCCTAGTCAAATTGTCCCTGGATTCCAAACATTATATCTCAACCAAAGAGGACCATACACAATATGTTTCAAGAAAGAAAAACACTAGTAATAATAATTCTTCCCTGTCATCTATAGAATATATATAAACTCCCTTTTGTGGACACATGGAATTATGACCCTAGCTAAACTTCACACAATTTATTGCTGAGGATCCAAACTGCCAATGCACATGAAAAAATTGGGCACATTTAGACCACAGGAAAAAATATGCACTCCAATAACATAGTATGTAACAAGCTTGTGTAGCACAGAGATATGTGTGCAATAAAAATTCTACATGCTTTGAGAATCTTTTGGGTATATTTTCCCCTTAAGGATTCGTTCCAAACCTGAGGAAGTTGTGGGATTACACTTGAGAATGGAAAGGTTAGGTTTCTGTCCTCTGCAAGTTCCAGAGGGTTAGGTATCAGGAAAGTCGATTAAAATAAGTTATGGGAACTGCAAGATGGGGTTATAAGCCTATGGAAACACCATAACGTTAGATTTTAGGCCATCAGGTTGCATTCATAAAAGCAGACAGGGATCAGTTAGTTGGAGGCCCCCATTTTGTACCACAAGATTAGGTTGCAGATTGGCAGGTTGCAGAAGACTAAGCACCCCATAAGGTTGTGTTGCAGGTTAAAGTATGCATCATAGGGTTTGTGAAGATTGAAGAGAGTGGAAGAAAAAATATATCAATAGGAAAATGAAGTGGAAGAGATCAAGATGGAAGCTGAAGAATCAAAAGTTGAAAAAATATATGTAACAGATGTAATTTGTAGTTGATGTGTAATTGCAGTGTATTTATAGAAAATCTTTTGATAGTGAATATGTGAGAAACAATATGATTGTGTTGCGTACTTTCCATCAATGAATATTGAAATGCATATTTTCACTGATTCTCAGTGTTCCATGTGATGTGTTTTACTTGGATAGAATGTTCTTCGATTGTTAAATACAGATGTTGATGTGTTCTGTAAGTGAATTTGCTTTAACAAGCTAAGGATGGGTACACTGTCATGGGCAATCACTTTTGCATGAACGTGAAGAGTATAAGTTGAAAATAAAATTGTATTGCTCATCTTGCTTGAACGACAGTGAACATAAAATGGGCAGCTATGACATTTATCCTCATTCTTAAGGTGAGAAACTTGAGTGGTGACCTTTATTTTAGAGAAACAGGGCAGTGAAATCTGGCACACCATGCCTAAACTCCATAGTCAATTTTTTTACTATTCAAGTTAACATATTTAGAGATATAATTTGGATAGAAGCACAATATCAACATGCAAGGAGATAGTCACACAAAAAAAGCACAAGAAGGAAAGCTTGAAAGGATATTGCGAGAACTGTATACATAGTTTGCACTCATTCGCATTACTATATCTAGGGTACAAAAGTGTGTGGATTGTGATCAAAGTTGACAACGTCTTACAATAAAATACAATGAAGTGGGTGTGGGATCAATTTAAAAGCCTACTAAAGTACATAAAAAGTACAATTTTAGTATATAGTTCACATGTTCATTAGACCAAGTCTCATCACAATTTTAGTTTAACTTATTGCCATGTTACTTTCTTGTTACCATGCTAAAAACAATAGCCTAATATCAAAAGAAAACAATTATTCCATTCAGTGTTACAATATACATTTAAGGGCCAACAAGAAGCTTGAAATTATCTATTGTATATGCTAATGTGCAATCAAAAGTGACTTTCCTGGCCCTATCTTAAACTGTGGCAACCTACTTTGTAGATTTTGTACCAATTGTGTCACATTGGATCAACTGCTGAGTTTTTAGATTTTTACACATTCAATTATATTTAGTAAATTACTATATTTAGTATAATCCACCTTCCTCTATACAAAAGATGCACTAGCACCCCAGGCTTGTAAATGGGTGAGAAAATTATGACATATATTTATCTAAATTCCATATAAGAATTGTTGGGTTGATATTCTGCCACTATAAAATTATTACTTTCAATGGCCATATGAGACATCAAGCCACCCAAATGCATAAATTTAGACACATTATGCATTGAAGAACGATAGGGTGATGGAGAAAATTGGTTCCCTAAACTTTGCTTGTCACCAACAAGAAGATGTAGTTTTTGTTTCCCAGAGTGTTGTTCTAACTGTTGAGCTTGTTGTTGTTGAGCATGCTTCTCCAACTAGTTTTGTACATACCACTTTAAGAGTTTGTCTTAATGTTGTCGAGCATGCTCTAACTGTAGGGCTTGCTACTTTTGAGCATGCTCTAACTATTGGGCTTGCTACTGTCGAGCTTGTTGTTGTAATTGTTGCTAGGAAATGATGCTTAAACTTTAAGAAAGGGTGCTTCAACTTTAAGAGGTATCATTGGGATGGCTTGGAAAAGATAACAAAACCTAAGGCTAGGGGATATTGGGGACTGAAGGATATTTTACCTTTGGGTGTTCATTAATGGCTAGATCTATTCATTTCCTCTAAAATACTTCAGAAAAACTTCTTGTGAAAAATTATATTGCTCTTGGTTCAGTGACTGGATCTAATAGGAGCTAAAATTATTTTAGGGATGTTCTAATCATTGGAAATATTTTTCATTAGTGTTCCCTCTTGCGAAGAAATTTCTAGCCTAGAGGGTTGGGAATGGTTCAAAAATAGATTGGGAAAAGATACTATTAGGTGTTATAGTAAATACATAGTTTTGTTAGATAACCTAATTTGTCACCTACATGAATCTAATTATTGCATGTTAAATCAAATTAACAAACTAAAGTGCAACAAAAAAAGTACCATGGTATGTGCACTACCATATAAAATCACCATTTTAGAGAAGGAGATATTTCAGAGCCATGACCGTTAGTCCTCACTAGGGTGCACTGCACAAGATAGGACCAACACACATTCCTGGTTCATCAATGTGATTTAAGTTTGCAACTTGGTAGTTTTTGAGTGGCAATGTTATTTTGTATGTTGTTTTGGAAAATTTTCATGTGAACTGGGACAACTATTCACTGGACATCAGCTGCTGCATATTGAAACATGCATGTTGTATTTCATCTGAATGGTTGCATAGAACAGTAATGTGGAAATTCTCTTTAGATTCTAGGAGTAGATTCTTAGGTTGAAAGCTACATGGGAAAATTTCTAACATTGGACTGGAAGCTAGTTGGTGTTGTTTGGAGATCTGCCCTAGGTCTTTTGAGGCTTGAGATTCTCTACTCATGGTCATTTTGATTTTGTTCATAGTGATAACAATAAAATCCATTCATAGTTGCAAAGCAATGATAAGGGAACTATTCCACATAAAAAATAGGGCATAAATGAGGGACCAAGTTTTGCTCAAGTTCCTCTCCAAAGGCAAGCTTTTTGAGCTCACGGGTTTTTTGAAGACCCTTTAGGAAAATTCCTATTGGACATATAACTGAAAATAACTACTAGATAAGCATGGATGTGATGAAGAAGAGAATTTGATTGCATCTAATCAATCTTTGATAGCAAAAGCTAAAACAAAAAGGAGGGCATTAATGGTGTCTCAGTTGGAGATCTCACTTTCATGGCTCAAAAACCTCTCTTTGGTTCCAACCTGAACGAAGTCATGGACAAAGTCTTGTTAAAAATAATAGCGAGAAAGGGTTCCTTGATTTTTTCCTTAATAAAAGGAACCCCAACGAGTTTCTTCTTGTGCGTGCATGCTCTAGTTCCTAGAAATTAGGAGATTCCCTATAAATTCGGATGAGTTCCTAAGCCACAAGCAAAAAAATGCCCTTTTCCAGTGTTATTGACCTCTTTATCTAGTGAATAATTAGAAAAATTCCAAAATTTTGGCTTATTTCTATATCTGGAACTATTACCTTACATGTATTCTAACATTATAAATTATGGTTTAAATTTGAATTATGTCAGTTTTGACTGAAAGAAATTTACAAGAAGGAAAAATTACGAAATACTTACAGTTTCATTGGTTCGTAAGTTCCCACCCTATGATTTTTGCCTAGTTGTTGAAGGTGGGAACATGCCCTCTTCTCTAGGTTTGTTCCCAATTATTTGGTATCTAATACCCTCATCTTCCTTGTTAGACTGTTCTTCGTGGCTAGTCTTTTCACCTCTAACAACACGGGCACCCTCAAAATAAGATGTGTAACCAGTATCTTGTTTAGTATTCTAGTTCCTGAACTTTGGAACATGTGTTGGCCATTGATGTAAACAAATACAAGAAAAACACCCTAAAAATATCAATCTATAAAAACACGTATAAGTAAACATCCATAGATATCAAAGTTCACAAAAGAGAGGGGGACTCTAAAATCCCTTTCCTTCACCTTTTGGTGTTGTAATCCTTCATGTTCCATGATGTACTTATTTGATCTATCAAGTATATATGCAACATTTCTCAACGAAAAACAAGAGAGGGAGACCTTCTATGTGACAAAAGAATACTTCAAACTATGTCAATGGGACTAGGAGGACAACATTTGACAACAACAATAAGGAGTGCCTAGAGCATCTATCAACCAGTTCTAAAATCTAAGAAGAATGAATGAAGAGTAGATAATAAAATAGAAAAGGAAGGGAACCCAAAAGAGTATCCCTAGAAAGTAGAATTGATAATAGATAATACTTGAGAGAGAAAATCCTCCAATTCATGACTAGTCCTCTCAAAAGAAAAGGCTATGGAGGTGAGGAAGAGCAACATCCTTACTAGCATTTGAAACAAAGAGGAGCCATCACCATCCACCACCTTAAATGTGTCAATGTTGACACAGTTACCCCTTGGTTTGTCCAAGAAATCACAGGGCTCATTGAAGGTCTAAAGGACTTTTAATGGCTTTCATAAGGTGAATGAAAAAAATATGCAAAAGGGCATATGACTATTATGGTTCTCAATTCAAGTCAAGCAGCATGAATGGGTCAAATGTGCATAAATAAAGCTACATGGTCTATGTTTCAAAAGTGAATTTTTTGCAGCGCTAGCAGATTTTTCATTGAAGACAAAACTTATAATTGGAGACAGTTTGAAACTTTGATGCCATAGTAGAATTCAAGCAAAGACTTTCTGAATGTGGTTACAAATGTTCTATGTGCTTGGATCATTTGTTACAAAGTAGAGAATGATAATATCCATATCAAACCGAGAATGAAAGGTCTATAGGATACTCTTATATTACAGAAGAAAAAATTCTTTAGCACACAAGTCAATGTTTGATAGAAAAAGCCCAAAAGAATTAAAAAAACATCAGACTGGAAATGGTGTATACAAAGGAAAGTGACCTATCAAGCACCTCAAAAGAAATAATGAGTAAACACCTGAAATTTGACAGTGTTCACAGAACTGGAACTGTGGTTGTTAAAACAGGAAAGCATTGATTCACTCTCAGTTGTTAGAGCAGAATTGTCCCTTGGAAGTCTAAGGTTTGATGAAGTTGCAATCGATTTCAAAGAAAACACTTCTTCCCATACTAACTCAACTACCTTAGGTTTTAGTTTTTGAATTGAATGAAATATCTCACATCTCTCATTATAGATTCATAGAATGGATTTCGATGGTTGTGTTGTAGGAAACATCAGATCTTCACCACAGTCACAAAATGTGCATGATAATGAAGTTTTGAGCAGCATTTGTGAGATGTTCTTGGTCTTCAGCTTGGTGATGCATCTATAAAAATCCAAGCTACCATTATGTATAATTTTCTTAGTGAATGAAGATGATACAATGGTGAAGGAACTTGTACAATTGGTGGATCTACATGAACGCTATTCATAATAAAAGGCCGTTGAGGAATCCATAGAGGAAGACTAGTTTTGCTAGCTGATTTCTTCTAACCATGCCCTGTTTCTTGATCCCTTCTATTCTTATTTCTCTGATATTTTTATTTTTTTCAGTGATGCTTGATGATCGATGGACGATGATTGATATTTTTTTCTGTCCTCTATTTTTTCATGGGTTCTCAGTTAACAAAATTGGCTTGCTATGAGGGCAACATTTTCAACATGAAAGAATAATTGAGTCTCCTTCGACATGCAAAAAGGAAAGCATCTTTCACTGCACCTTTGACTACGAATTCCAGTTTTGACCATCAGACTCTTCATATGTGAATTTATCATCCTTCTCTATAGAGAAAAGGATCATCTCTGAGCACATCAACACAATGCTTACACAATTATTCCTCCGATAAATGATATTTTCTGTAGCTTAATGGTGCTCCTTCGTTTACTGCCAGGGGTTCCTTTAATGAGGGAAATTATGCCACCTATTTAACCAGTTGTCATTTTGACTGATATATTTATGCCCTTGAAATCTAGAGATGTGGATTGTATGCCTTGAAACTCTGCTCATAAAAAATGCAATCCAAAACTTTGGCATCTTTAAAAGTAAGAATTAGAGCCTCATTGTATCCAGGGAAAAGTCCACTCAGAACACCATCCACATTCATCTGTTCCAAATATGGGAGGAATTAGAGGACTTGGATTCTAAATTATTTTCCTATAGTCACCTTGACTGTGAGTGAACTTGTCCATAATGATCTTCTGATCAGTCACATCTTGGGCAACAATGCACACTCCCAGAATATTCTCCTTCAGGTCCCTGCTTGAGCAATCATTAACGAGTAAAACTACTCGACCTTTTTCCTCCTCTGAGCCATGTCTTTTCAGCTCAATTTGAACATTTTTATTTTCAACTGCTTGCAAATCCAAATGTAGCATCGTTCTCAGCTAAAGTTTCCTCGACGATATTTATTAGAGGCTCCCCCAAGACCTCTTCCACTAACAACCCTGTAAGTTCAACAACTTTTCTATTCCATCCATTTACTATTCCGTAAGAATCGACTACCAAGATTGGAGTCTTTGTTGTTTCAATCAGTATCACCATCTCATTTGTCACTGCATTCAATTCATCCATTTCCTAAAGTTTCAAATCAGTGAATTACCTATTTATTAAGATATTTTTACTACTATCATCAGTTTCTTTGCAGGAACCTCTCAGTATTAACTATAATGAATGGATGGCATCCATATCAACATCCACCAATGCAAACTCCTCATTTTTTACATTTCAAGGAATGCATCAAACAAAGATCATGGATGCATTTTCTTACCATCGTCTCTATCCTGTAGGTCATGTTTGGCACCTCCCCATTTGATTTATTTTGCATTATGGGATATGAACCAAAACAAAAGTCTTTTGAATTAATTCTCACCGCAGCAATTCCACAAACTACATTCCCTAGTGATTCTGCTTTGCAATAGCCTACATAAACAAGACTATCTGTGCTCAAACCTGTGGAATCAATGTGATGATCAGACAGCCATGCAACAATATCTTGGATCTAAGCCTCAGTAGGAGTTACCCCCAGAAGCCAATTTTTTTCTTCATAGTAAAGGGTAGCACCATCGCATCTAACAAGATCCATGATGTTGGGCTTCCGAGTGACAATTCCCAATGGTGTGTCCAAAAGCAACATGTGACAAAGCAATGTTTGAGTGCACAGAATTCACTTTTCTCTCATATGAGAAGCCAATTCAACTTCCTTGTTTAGTTGAATTCCAAAAACTTGCATTAGGAACTCACAGGGATACCTCAAAGGAAATTTAACATAGTGTGGACTAGTGCGATGACAAACCACCAGTCCCCAAAGCCTTCTTCCTTTCTCCTGCATCTGCCCCTTGCTACCTCCATCCAATTCCTTCTCATTGATTACTACATCCATTACTAGAGATGTTATAGAACCCATGTTGGCAATGTATTGAGCATGACAACCATGAGGTGCTATCAATGTAGATCCACACAAACTTAGGTCTCTAGGCAATCTCTTGTCCTGAATCACTG
Source organism: Pinus taeda (assembly GCA_000404065.3). Lineage (NCBI taxonomy): Eukaryota > Viridiplantae > Streptophyta > Pinopsida > Pinales > Pinaceae > Pinus > Pinus taeda. Next base: position 10,911 of record APFE030651216.1, read on the forward strand.
TTACAGGTTATATATAGCAATCACAAATCATTCTTACTATGTTCCTCATAAAAAAAATCTTGAAACCTGAAGGACATCAGTTGCAGGGGAGTGAAGACCCAAATAAGGTTCTAAATCATATCTTCTAATCTCAGATATCACCTCAAAATGATCATCATCATGAAATTTATAAGACAAAACATGGGCATAGCCTATAAGGTCACACACCTCTTGTACAATTGTGTCACACAATAGCCCAATATTTCCACCAAGGATCGATTTCCAACCATGATATTTCCTTTTGTAGCAGGATTATAGGACTGTAATGCTCTCATTGCAGAGGTGGAAACATCCGAAGTCCCAATAGGCTCAAAACATATCACCAATGCCACATCAATTCTATGGAGTATAGCATAGAACAACTTACTGAAACTCTTGGAATGCACCAAAACAGGATTCAGAATATTGAGTCCTTCAAACTTGGAAGCCTTCTGCAATGCCATAGTGCTTGAAGGAGTGAACAAGATCCTTGCATCACTGCCAATACAAAGAATTTTCTAGTCCTCCACACTGGGAACTACATGAGTTGACATTTGAAACATATCTGGGGGATTTTCACTATAAGCAATCACTTCAAATGTCTTCTCATTCACTGCAACCATGTACCCAAATGGATGAATAAGCTTTCTCCTTTGTATTTGTTGCAAATATGCATTAACTGCAATAGATGGAACAATCTCTAAATCCTTGTTATCTGTTATGGAGTCACAACTTTCAACACCTTGAATTTTAGGCTAGGCATCCCAACTTTAAGAAATTTAATAACTTGTCTCAATTCCTCATCTCCCACATCTGCATCATCATTTTTCTCTATGTCATTATCTAAGTCTTCACTAGCTTTAAGTGATAATGAAAAGAAAGCATCTGCATATTGTCCATTCCGTTGCAAGTAGGCCACCTGCTCCTTGTATTTCTTATTTTTGTTAAGAAACTTTCAAACATAGGAATCCCTAGAGCTCCTACAACCTTAAACGCCAACAAAATTTGCCCATATAAATCATTTTTAACAAAAACTTATATGTGATAACACAACCAAACATGTGATAGAAAAGGTGCCAAGGGCTGGCCTCAATCCGAGACTTGCAGAGTAAGAAAGCATGGATTTGGGTTCACAATGTTGGCCTTCTTTGTCTCTTGGAGAATAGATCTAAAATCTGGCGGGCATGCTAAGCCGAAAGTGGAATCGACCCTCGATCCTTCCAAATGTGCCCTTCCTTCTCCTTCTTCCTCATGGACAAACCTTTGAAATGGACGGAAATAAACCATTTTGATATTTGGACAAAACTTTCAAAGGGAGGGAAATAAACCATTTTAATATTTGAAAGAAACAAATCCATGAAACCTTAATGAAAATTAAATGAAATGTTCCTCTATTTATCAAGGGAATTAAATAAAAGGTTGAATCTACCAAAAGATAATTTTGTTAGAGATTTGAAAAACAAACATATAAATATTAATTTTTTTAAATAAATAAATATTATTTTTTCTTGATACTTATTAGATAAATAAATGTTCATGATTTGTTTTTCCTAGAATAAAGATTTAACGGAAAACAAAACCTCAGAGCTTCACAAGCTCAATGTCCAATGGGGCTCTAGATCTCTTAGGCCAAATCTAAAGAGATAAGCCACATCTAAAGAGAAAGATATATAAACTGAAAAGGATACCAACTTTAATTCTCAGCAAAGCTTCAATGCACCTTCCAGAACTTCAGTTCTCCTTGCCATTTTTCATGGAAATCATGGTTGTTGTTGCTGAAGACTTTCTGCTAGAGGGGAAGGTAGAGCTACAAGGTAACATGCGTGTTAATATGCCCTGGAATTGTTAGAGGGTGTTTAATATGAAATTATGTCTCTTCTTCATTGATTACACAAATAGATTATTATTTTTACATCTTTATATAAAATTAAGGATAATTTTATAGTTTATTTAATAAATAAAGGGTTGAGTCTTTTCTTTTGTTTAATGGGAGGAATTTTTTATTATAAATAATTATTAATTTATGAAAAAAATTAGGTTTTGTGTCACTAAATATCAATTGAGGGGGGTTTTGGTTGATTTATCAGAAGTGAATTACGATGATATCAAAACAAGTTTTGTGTTGTTAAAAAGTGAAGAAAAGTACCAATGTTATGGTAATGATCAATCATTATTTCCAATTAAATGTTTGGTTTAATAAGGATAATTCAATGGTGAGAGAGCCTTGGTAGTGGTGGGGCATAACAAAATATCCAATGGTGAGAGAGCATTGAAAAGGTTATAAAAGGAGAAGAGACTATTGAATAAAAGTAATATTAGAAAACATAAAACAATATGAAAGAAAATTTCTTGAGTATCAGCAAATGAAGAAGATAATTTAGCTTGGGCTAGTTGGTACTGAAGTTTTTTTGCTTCGATTTCAGAGAGATCAATTACTAGAAATTTTTCTCCATCAGATCTGTATTGGGAAATTTCTTCCCATATTTGAGCAGGTTCATATGCATTGGTGAAATTTTCCACGATCTTTTGCTGATATTTGGATTTTGAATTTTGTGGGAAATTTGTAGCTCAATGACCTTTATTCTTACATATATAATAGTCAAAAATCTTTGAAGGAATCTTCCTTCATTTAAATAACGATTTTTCCCTAGTTGAGATGATTTTTAATAGAGGGAGTCAACATGGGAAAGGTAATACTTTGGCTCTCACATGTTTTAGAAAATTGATATCTCTTGATATCTCTTTGTCCATAAACATTAGGGGTGGAAAAATAGCATAGCTTCTAGAGCTAAGTTTGTTCCAACTTAGTTATATCTTGAACCACAAATTTGTGTTGACCTCATGGATATGATAGAAATTTGGTGGCTTGTAGGGTAGTATTGTCATAAAATAACAAGGGTAGACATCAAAATAAGCTTTGTGTGGTAAAGTGAAGTAGTAATGTTATAAGATTAATGATCATTTCCAATGAAATGTTTGTTTTAGTAAGGATAACTAATCTATGGAGATTTTCCATGATGTTAGATAGAGGGAGTCAACATGGGAAAGGTGATAGATTGGCTCCCACATGATTTAGAAAATGATATCTTTGTCTATAAACATTAGAGGCAGAAAAAAATCATAGGCTCTAGAGCTAAGTTTGTTCAAAATTAGTTGTATCTTGAACCACAAATTGTTGTTGACCTCATGGATATGATAGAAATTTGGTAGTCTCATCATGAAATAATGTTGTCACTTATTATCTAGTCATATATTTTAATCCTAGACTAAATTAGTCATTTAATTTATTCACTTTTAGTCTAGTCACTTATTAGCTAGTTGTATATTTTATCCCTAGACTAAATTAGTCGTCTAAGTTAGTCATTTTTAGTTTGGTCACTTAAAATTGCTCAAATTTAGAAGTAATTTACTTGAAATAAGTGTGGTGACTAACTTTTTTAGTCACTTAGTCATTAATTCATCATTTTCTACTAGTGCATCTGATTATAAGTACCACGAATCAAACTTAATTTCATATGCATGAGCCATTTATGAAGGGGAGATTATCATCAAACCTTAGGGCCTACCTTGCCATCAAAATTGTAGTTGAAACATGACAGTGAAACAATATACCATGCATACCTTGTAGTATTCAAATACCTGTGCACCTTCTTATTTTTCATAGGCAATTTGTAGCAATTTGACACCTTTACTAGCTCTTCTCCTTTAGAATTAGCCATGATCCTTAAGAAGGATCCACTTATCATAGATCATCAGGAGATTATAAGAATCCAAAAACTCAAATATACATGTAGGTGTTGGGTGTGGAGCCTGATTATCTTCTGTATTCAAAGGTTTCAGCCGGATGTATACCCAGGAAGATTGTACACCCCTCCATGCAGGGGACTCCAGGGGGCCTAATCCCCCCTGGCTGGGGGGCTCGGGGGCCAACAGTCCCAGGTGAGGGTTCGGGGGCCAACAGTCCCAAGAGGGGGTTCGGGGGCCAACAGTCCCAAGAGGGGGTTCGGGGGCCAACAGTCCCAGGTGGGGGTAGCGCCCCCAAAGCTAAAAACAGATGTAAAATTTCCTTGTAAAAGTATAGTAACCCCTCGCTATATATGAGGGAATTGTATTGTGTCTATGTATATCTATATTCTGAGTGAGGAAGAGAGAGGAGATTGAGAGCACAGAGGGAATTACCGCAGATCTGTTGTACATTGTATCTCTTCAGTTTCCTGGATAATATAATAAAAGAAGGACTAGTTGTTTCTTCGTGGATGTAGCCCAAACTAGGTGAACCACATATATCTGTGTCTCTCTTGTTTTATGTGTTTTTCGTGTTTATAATTCTGCAATATTTTATGTGTTCCATTTCTCTATAATGTATACTTTATAACAACTAGTATCAAAGCCAAAGGTCTATTTGGCTGATAAACTCACAGGAGAGAAGGGTTCCTAGTTTGAGTGGGAGAAATGGCAGAAGATGGTAGGTTTAGGGTCAAAAAATTCAACGACCAAAACTACCAGCTATAGAAGATGTAGATGGAAGATTATCTGTATCAGAGAGATATGTACCTACCATTGAGCGGAAAGACAAAGAAGCCGACGAGTATAACAGACACAGAATGGAATATTCTCGACAGAAAGGCACTTGGAATAATATGGCCGTGTCTAGCAGCATCGGTAGTGTTTAATATTTCAAAGGAAATGACAAGAGAGGGTTTAACATCAATATTGGCCAAACTATATGAAAAACCCTTAGCCTCAAATAAGGTATTTCTTATGAAGCGTTTATTTAATATGAAGATGTCAGAAGGTGGATCTGTTGCAGACCATTTAAATGATTTTAATACAGTTACAAGTCAGTTAAATTCTATAGAGGTAACTTTTGATGTTGAAGTTAGGGCTCTATTATTTCTGTGCTCATTGCCAGAAAGTTGGAATGGTTTAGTTATGGCCATTAGTAACTTTGTATCTAGATCTAGTACTTTAAAGTTTGATGATGTTGTCGGTGCAATCCTTAGCGAGGAAATGCGATGGAAAAGCTCCAGTGAGACATCAGGCAATTCTTTGACTACAGAGACTAGGGGAAGAAAAATGGAAAGAGGAAAGAGCCCAGGATACTGCATTAAGTCAAGAAAAGGCAGATCCAAGTCCAGATCGGGGATAGTGTGATGGAAATGCAGGAAGAAAGGACACCTGCAGAAAGACTACAAGTCTTAGAAGGGAAAAGAAGGAGACGCGCAGCAAGAAACTAAACATGAAGTGAATGTAACAGGTGATGTGTTGCAAGATGCTTTCATTCTTTCATTAGAAAATATTATTGATGTTGGGTGGTAGATT
>APFE030651220.1:0-15988 GCA_000404065.3 Pinus taeda
GAGGAGTAGAATTCGCTTGGGATGAAGGCTGAGAGGCAGGGGGCAGAGGCTGATCAACGGATTGAGCAGTCTAAGGACGCATGCGACACCACACCTCCCTCCATGGTGGCTTCTCATGCGATGACGGACCATGGCTAAGCGGTGAGGGAAAAGCTCAATAGCACTGGAAACTTTAGGGGGGAGCCGAGACTGCACAAAAAGATCCTGAGGAGGGCTCAGAGGGCAAGACTGAGAATGGGAGATAGACAGTCCAATTCCAAAATCAAGAGCCAACAAGTGCTAGCAGTGATTACCTAAAACCATTCTGTTGCAGAGGATTTCTGCATAGGACGGGCAGAGATTAGAGTACGGGGAGCAAACAATGGGTTTGAAGTCTAAATTCTCCATGATTAAACCAGCAGCTGCCTTATCTCGGCCGATGTGAACATTAAATTCAATCTGCAGGCGGACCTACTCGTGCCTTATGTGAGCAAGCATGAGCCAAGTATGGGCTTGGAGAATAACGTTGACCAGCAACTGGCGATGCCGAGCGTCGTCACTCTTAATTAGCACCATTAATGAGCTCGAAAATCACCCGCATTCGGGTGATAAAACTTATTATTATTATTATTATTATTATATATTTATTTTTACTAGTTAAACTACTTAAAATGTACCGTTTTAAAATTGCTACACAGATACTTCATATTTTTTTATTCTATATAAATTTCCATATTGAGTTTCATATCAATGTTTTACAATATTCTAATTAAGTGACATGAGAATTAATTTTACTTAGAGATACCAATATTTTATAATAAATATAATCAAAATAATAATTCAACTTGTTTGCATTTTGTCCAACAAAAATGTATTAAAATCACAAATTTAATACAATATAGTTTAAATGATCTAAAGATTTTTGAAAATCCTAAAATACTTTTTAATCAATAAAACATGCATAGAAGGCCAAGCATCATATATGCATCGAGGAGGCTAGGATTATCGCTAAGATTCTTCATTTTCATCATTGTAAGTTTAGGGAAGCCATTGAAATTGAGAGATCTTCCAGTAATATTAATACAGATGATGGTGGAAAAATACTAGCGGCTAGATTCCCGCCCTTTCTTCTTAGTTTGTCCTCCTTTGTCTAGGCCTTTGTCCTTTTTTTTTTTTTAATGAATAATATGAGTAGTTAGTATTTATTACTATGAGTAAATATGAAATATTAGTATTAATTAATATTAATAATAGTTATTTAGTAATTTTAAAATTTACCTGTAGTAATATGATATTGTTATTATCAAGTAATATAATATAGTATAGTATTAGTAATTTTAAATTATATCTATTATTAGTTTATTAAAAAAAGTCATTTTATAAATTAATAAATATTTATTAAGTAAACCTGCCAATACAGTCATTGAGATAAATAGTAAATATTAGTATATAAGAGGTAAAATAAATAGTTTCCAAAGTTATAACCTTTATAAATTAATTAAAAATATATTAAAACCTTAGTCAAACATAACCCTTTGAGTTAATAAAAATAATAAACAATTAATATGAAATAAGCATTTATTTAATAATATCAAACTTTTTCTATCTCACTCACTATATTTTTTATTGCCTAAACAAATATTGTTCATTGAGATAATAAGATAATATTAATTATGATATATATTAATAAAGTAAAAGAATAAATAGTTTATAAATAAATAAATATTATTAAAACCCTAGTCAAAGATAACCTTTGAGTTAATAAAAATAAATAAACAATTTATAAATTAATAGATTTATTTAAATAATATCAAAATTTTCATTTTCCTCACCTCATCAAATTTAGCCATTTTCTTATAACTGTTAAGTTGACATGTCTCCCTATTTAACCTTCTTCCTATATCTTATGTCCTGGAGATAAAGCACACTTATAAGTTCGAAACATCTCAATCTAAATCTTCAATATAACTTCTCCCAAAAAAAATATTTTATACATTAAAAACATAACAAATTTAACAAATTTAGATAATTATATCCCCACCTTCCAAAAATAAAAACCACAACATAAAAAGTGAAGCAAACTCATATTGAAATTCCACGACTCTGTCCAGACCATTCTTATTTGACTTTTAATTTTCTAAATTATGTTATAATATTGCCATGCACTTGCCATAAGTTTGTATCCATGAGCACAAAATGTTGAAATTCCGCCGTTATAAAAATGTCGCTCTTAACATAATTCTTTATAGGTCACGAGTCTGCGCCCGCCAATTAAAAATGCAGCCTCATTACCCCGAGTAATATCCAATTTATTTATAAAAAAATGTGCATTACCGATATTATATATATATTCAATAAATTTGATATTTCAATCATATTGGCCTAATCGAATCATGCATATATGATTAAGGGAATTTCTAATCGAATCATGCATATATGATTAAGGGAATTTGATTTAACTTTTTTAAACGTACGTACTCGATCCAATCCCACATGGTAAACACATGTTACATTTTTTTTTTTTCTATAAATCAAAATCACGTGGAATGCACTTTTATTTAACTTCAATGAATGTTTCATTTTATTACTATGGTTTTATATTTCTTATGATATTAGAATGGTCAACTAGTATAATTGGGTTTTATATAATGATTATAATGTTTTAATTCCTATTTAAATTTGTATGTTAACTTTCAAAAAAAAAATTAAATTAAAATTAATTTTAAAATTTTTTTTCCTACTCTTACTAAGTTTCAATTTTTCAATCATCTTAATTATTATTATTTCTATATAAAAAAATATCATATAACTTAGTTTATTATATAATAATAATATTTGAGAAGCTCTAGAAATTAGGAAAAACCCTAATAACATTAATAGCGAGGATGGTTACAAACTCAGATAATCCTGGGAACTCGTCATGCACCATTTCACCCATCCCTAACCTTTGTTTTTTCCCCTCCCTAGTACCCCTTGTTTAATCTTCAACCTCTTTATCCTTCCCTTCATCTTCATTAAAATTGTGGTCATCCTATTAACTTGATATAATATCTATAATTTTCCCTCTTTTTATGTTATATTCAATCTCTTTTCCGTCTTAAATTCATAGCCTCTTATTGGACATCAACCCTTTTATTTTCTCACTTTATAATGAAAATCTTTTTATGGTGTTATTAAATCCCCAACTAAACCAATCCTAAAATTCCATGATCTAATCATTGATTCAAATGGACATATAAATCATCAATATTTCTAGATTGAATTTTTCATATAATTATTTTCATATAATTGGGTTCCATACAATGGTTCTAATTCTCTAATTCTTATATAAATCCTCATATTAAATCTCTAAAAAAAATTAAATTAAAAATATTTTTCAAATATCTTTTTCCAATCTTATTAATTTTGAAAATTTTCAAAATCTTCAATACCCTTGATGATTATTATTATTTCAATATAATTTTTTTCGTCGTTGTTGTTGTTGTTGTTGTTGTTGTTGTTGTCGTCGTCGTCAACAATTGTTTTATTCTTATCGTATTTTTTAATTAGAAATTAAATATAGAAATATCTTATTTCTAAATTTACTAATTTCATTAATTTCATAATTTCATTAATTTCATAATTTCACTAATTTCATTTTTTTTCAAAAATCTTAACCATGATTTTTTTGGGATTTTAGAAAGGACCAAATTTGAGTTATTTATTTAAATCAAATTTCGAGAGCTAGCCCAACATTTAAATAATCGCTAGTCTCAAAAACAGGTCAAATATTATTCAATTAAATCAATTTTTTTACTGTTATCTAACATTCAATTATTTTCCTATAAAAAGGTCTCCAACACTTGTTTATTCATATGGCTCTTTGTGGTCCCTGATGATGGATGGAGTCACCATCCGAAACATGTTATCCAACATTCAATTATTTTCCTATTAAAAGGTCTCCAACACTCATTTACTCATATGCCTCTTTGTAGTCCCTGATGATGGATGGAGTCATCATCCAAATGTTGGACAAATCACACTCATTACATAGTGTCAGGAGTCACCATCCAAACGTTGGACAAATCACACTCATTACATAGTGTCATTACATAGTGTCATTACATAGTGTCATTGTCGAAGTCTCTAAGTGCTCGCAATATTAGAGTTTACATATACAATATTAATTCTAGAGTTTATAATATTAATATTAATTTTTAGATTTATAATATTAATAAAATATTAAAGTTTTATAATATTAATATATTAATCTTAAAGTGTATAATTTAGTTTATAATATAATTCTAAAGTTGGTATATAATATTAATAATAAAATTTATATAATTCTAGTAATAGGATCACTCATTGAATTTAATATATTATTCATTATTCATTGTATTTCTTACTTTAAAAAAAAATATAATAATGAATAACTAAATTATATAAAAATATTATTTAATGCAATTTTTAATTTTTAATATCTAAATTTAATGAGCTTTAATAACTATAATTAATATTAATATTAATATTTTTTATTATTAATTAATTAATTAATTATATTAATTAATAATATTTTATCGATTAATATTAATTAGTTAGGTTAAAATAATATTATACTTCTTGGTAAGCATAATGTTGGGTTGGAGCTTCCTGGGTTTCGAAATGGCGATCTCTCAGATGGGCAGAGGCATTACCCTGAAGCCCCAAGAGGGTCTGAGACCAGTTTTTCCGCATGAGGGAAGAGCGGCTTTAGCCTAGATCTCCCAGGCTTCGATCTTGAAACCCGACACTGTCATGCATCCATTTTTTGTTAAGGGTTTGAACGACAGATCGAAAAGCTTGCCGGCTTGTGCATCTTACCTTGCGGCGTTCGATCCAAAGGACAGGCTTTTAGATTGGATCAAAGTCACCCCGCAGCTTCAGAGGGGTCGCGATGGCTGTTATCCATAGGCCCACCGTGTTTTTCATTTGAGAGGGGGCAAAGGGGGTCTCGGCCCTACCCTGAGGGACGCAACCACTAAGGCCGGCCAAAGGAAGATTAGCAATGCTGAGGCTTGCTGCGACGTGAGAGGAAGGAGGATCCGCCAAGTAAGCGTTGAGAAGAGATCTGATGTTTCTCACATAGATCTGACAAATGAAATCAAAGAAGGGGTCATGCATGTAGGAGATCTGGCCCCTATCTCATCAGATCGGGTCAGATCTTGCAGATCTGGGACGGACCTATCAGATCTGTCCATCCCTAGACAGCAGAACAGTGAAAATCCGCCAGATCGAGTATTCAAATCTGTAAACCTGGACCAGGATAAGGAAGACTCAGCATATTTGAAGCAAATCTTCATCAGACCGACAGAAGGCAGCCATCTCTGTGTGCAGATCTGGGAATGGATGCATCGTTCTGACAGAGGGCTCGTAGATTTTGACATGCAAATGAGAGATAACCTCAATAGGAAACCCGATCTGGGAGACGGTCAAACAGATCCGGACGAATACTGGAGAAAAGTTGTGGATCTATCAGATCCAGGCAAAAGCAAACTGGAAGCTCGCCAGATCCAGAACACGAATCTGAGAAACGGGACCTGATCAGGGCGGACAAAACGGATCTGAAGCAAATCTTCATCAGATCAAGAACAGGCAGACACGTTTGTGTGCAGATCTAGGACCGGATGAGTGTCTCGGAGCTAAAAAGAGAGATCCAGGACAAACTGGGAATTCCTGTTACATTACAAATTCTAATATTTTCTGGGCACTACATGTAGGATCAACATACACTCCAGCATTACAGGGTTGCCAAGGACTCAACTATTGTCCTCAATCACAGATTGCGAGGTGGATCTAAGGGAGCTACCTTAAAACCTACAGGTACCTATCGCGATGCAGCCAAAGGGAAATAATTTCCAAAGGGGAAAGAATCTACAACTGTTAATGCACTTCCAGGGCAGTATATCATGGATCAAGCGCCAGAGAATCCCTCCATCTCGCTGGGTCTACCAGAGGTAAAATACATATTCTCAGATCTTAAAAAAACGCTGTTATTTGTAGATTTAACGGCTTCTGGCCTAAAACCGATGCTTTGCACCAATGGATTCACACAGTATGGACAAAAAACTGTCAAATCCACCTATGCTCCAAGGGTTTCTTCATAGTAACTTTCCGCGCAGAAGAAGAAAGGGAAAAAATCCTCAATGAAGGGCCATGGTTCCGGGGCAATGCGGGACTGTTTATTACCCCATGGTTTCCGGAGTTTGATGCCAATACTATGGTGGTATCAAGGATGCCAGTATGGGTAAGGCTGCATAATCTTCCGATACATTTTTGGCACTATAAGGCCGTATTAGCTATAGGGAATTCCCTTGGAAGCATGTTAAAGGTTGATCTAGAGAGACACATAAAAGGAATTTTTACATTTGCTAGGATATATGTCGAGGTAGACCTTAGCCAAGGACTACCTGAAAGCATCATTCTGAACTTCAACAACACACAGTGGAAACAACCTTTGGACTATGAGAATACAGCATTCAGATGCAAGGGATGTCAACAAACAGGTCATCTGTTCAATGCATGCAAAAGCCAAAACAAGAGAAAGCCACAACAAAGGAAGCCAAAAGGTTGGTAGAACATAGACGATGTAGTAAAGAAGAGAGCAGCAGAAAAGAAAGCCTCTTTGAATAAAGAAGACGAAGAAACAGAAGCAGAAGAGGATGAAATCACCATAGAGGAAGCTGAAACAGAGAACCAGAAAGAAAACATATCAGACCACAAGGCTCCATAGTTTCATTCAAACCAGGCAGAGACCCACCAAAATCAGGCAGAGCTGACAAGCGTGGATCAAAGCATGGGAGGTAACAAACAACATCATCACTTAGATATTTCAGACTCCGACAAAGAAACAGGCCCGCAGAATATCGAAACACAGCTAGTCATTGCTTCAGCCGAGCCCACACAAGGAGAGTGGCGCAAGGTCGAAAAGAAAAAGGGGCGAAAAACTTGAAGTGTGGCAGTCAGTTTTTTCCCTCTTTTTCTGTCTCTCTTCTTTTCTCTTATCTAAGCACTTGTGCCCAGGTTGGCATCTTGCAGAATGTCTTCATTGCATATGCTGTGGTAACGTTTCATTAATTTATTAATAAAAAGTTACCTTTTTTTTCCTTGGATAAAAAGGTTAAAATAATATTATTTTAAATACTTTATTTTAATACTAAAATAATAATTACTAATATTTAGTATTTTAAATATTAAATAATACATTAATATATAATTTAATTATTTTGTTTATTCGATACCATATTTACTTAAAATAAATTTAATTATAGGAATAATTTAGTTTTTAAAATAATATATTAATATTCAATTATGACACTAATATATAATATCAAACAAATATAGAAACAATATTAAAATATTAAAATAGCTTTAATAAAAATTTATATGATAAATAGTAAGTTAATAATATATTACTCAAGACATTTATAATGTCTTGCCTATAAATTAATCTATCCATTAAACATGTTAAGTATGGTTGACTATTGTTGACATGGTCAACTATAGTCACCATAAGAATCATAGACAATAATAGTCAACATGACTACCATGCTGAACCATAGTTAGCACAAACATCATGACCTATTAGAAAGTGATCCATTATCAACTATAGTGAACTATATTGCAGTATGGTGGATGGTCATTATTGCCCATGCAACCCTATAGTCGATGGTCATGGTTAGCCGTAGTCAAACTAATGGTAACTATAACGAAATCATGGTCAACTATAGAGACACTATAGTCGAAACATGGTCAATCAAACCATATTCAAACCATGGTCACCTATATTGAATCGTGTTTAACTATGGTTGACAATAGTCAAAGTTTAATATTAATCCCCTGGGTTTATTAACGATTTGAATTTAGAGTATTAACAATCCCTTGGGTTTATTATTCCCTTAGGTTTTTAATATTAATCCTCTGGGTTTATAATATTAATAATCCCTTTGGTTTATTTATCCCTTGGATTTATAATATTAATCCATTTGGTTTTAATATCAATCCCTTATGATTATAATATTAATCCATTGGGTTTAATATTATTCACCTTAGTTTATAATATATTGAGTTTATAATATTAATCCCTTGGATTGATAGTATTAACCACTTCGATTTATAATATTGATCTTGAGGTTCATAATATTAATCTTAAGGTTTATATTCCTAGGGATTAATGTTATTCCCTTGGGTTTATAATCCCTAGAGTTTTTAATATTATCAGTGACTTTATTAATCCCTTAGGTTTATAATATTTATCTTAGGGTTTCTAATATTAATCATAGAGTTTATATCCCTGAGGTTTAATATTAAGCCTAGGGTTTATAATATTGATATTAGGGTTTAATATAATTCCTTTAGTTTATAATACCCAAGGTTTATAATAACAATCCCTTGGGTTTACTAATCTTAGGGTTTATATTCCTATGGTTTAATATTAATGTTAGGGCTCAATCTTATTCCCTTAGGTTTATAATATCAATCCCTTGGATTTGTGGGAAATATTTCCTAAATATGGAAATCAATCATAGTCAACGTTGGTCAAACAGGGTCAACCATGATCAATTATGGTCAACCATGTTCGACTGCCACATTGTGACAAAGATTGTCTCAATATGGAAATCAACCATTGTCAACCATGGTCTAATGTTGAATTGTGGGAAAGATTTTCCCAATATGAAAATCAACCATGGTCAATCATGGTCAATAACCATGGTCACATTGTAGCAAAGATTGTCTCATGGTCCAAAGTCCCATTGTGACAACCATGGTAAACCATGGACCAATGTCGCATTATGCCAACTATTGTCACAATATGAAAATCAACCATGCTCATCCATGATCCAATGTCTCATTGTGACAAGACTATATTGATATGAAAAACAATCATGGTCAACCACGGTCAACCATGGCCCAACGTCGCATTGTGACAAAGATTGTCTCAATATGAAAATCAACCATGGTGAAGCATGGTCCAATGTCACATTATGACAAAGATTATCTCAATATGAAAATCAATTATAATAATATATTAATTATGGTGTTTAATATTAATTTTTATTTATAATATTAAAGTTTATAATATTAATATAATAATCTTAAGGTATTGATTTTATAATATTAATTTCTAAAATTGCTATATGATATTAATACTAAATTTATAATATTAGTATAGGGTCACTCATTGAATTTAATAATTTTATTCATTATTCATTGTATTTTTTAGTTTTAAAAAATAATAATAATGAATATCTAAAATTATAATATATCTAAATATTTAATTTTTAATTTTAAATATCTAAATTTTAAATGAGCTTAATTAATTATATTATAATTAAGATTTTTATTATTAAATTAATTAGCTAATTAGTTAATTATATTAATTAATAATACTTTTACCGATTAATATTAATTAGTCAGGTTGAAATAATATTATTTTAAATACTTTATTTTAACATTAAAATAATAATACTAATATTTTAGTGTTTTAAATATTAAATATACATTAATATATTAATTTAACTATTTAGTTTTTATTTTTCACTTTTTGGTTCATGGATACCCGGGTCAGTGGGTAGCCGCTACGTCCAAGGTTGTTTAACACTGAGTGGACGCAACCCGAAGGGCATCAACACCCCTCGGCTTATTTACTGACCTGACCCCAAGAGCTTTCGGGAATTGACCCTGTGACCTCCCAATTCACCACTAATTTGACCAATTTAGCTAACTCTTGGGGCTTAAGAATCGAACCCAAGATCTCTGGTTCAGTGAGACTTCATTTCCATGGCCATTGCCACTTGAGCTACCCCATGCAGACAATTATTTAGTTTATTGATACCATACTTAATATACAATTATTATATGAATATTTAGTGTTTAATATATCATTAATATTTAATTTTGACATTAATATAATATCAACAAATATAGAAAACATTATTAAAACATTTAAATAGATTTAATAAAAGTTTAATATAGATAAATGGTAAGTTAATAATATATTACTCTAGATATTTATAATTTCTTACTTATAAATTAATCTATTCATTAAAACATGTTAATTATGGTTGACTATTGTTGACATGGTCAACTATAGTCACCATGGGAATCATAGTCAATAATAGTCAACATGACTACCATGTTGAACCATAGTTAGAACAAACATCATGACCTATTAGTAAGTGGCCCATTGTCAACCACTGTGAACTATATTGAATTATGGTGGATGGTCATTATTGACCATGGACCCCTATATTGGATGGTCATGGTTAGCCATGGTCAAACCAATGGTAACTCTAATTAAATCATGGCCAACTATAGAGAGACCATAGTCAAAATATGGTCAATCAAACCATATTCAAACCATGGTCGGCTATATTGAATCGTGTTTAACTATGGTTGACAATAGTCAAAGTTTAATATTAATCCCTTGGGTTTATTAACGATTTCAATTTAGAGTATTAACAATCCCTTGGGTTTATTAATCCCTTAGGTTTTTAATATTAATCCCCTAGGTTTATAATATTAATAATCCCTTCAATTTATTTATCCCTTGGATTTATAATATTAACCCATTTGGTTTTTAATATCAATCCCTTGAGTTTATCAATCCCTTAGGATTATAATATTAATCCATTGGGTTTAATATTATTCACCTTGTTTTATAATATTAATCTATTGGTTTGATATTATTAATCACTTCGACTTATAATATTTATCCTAAGGTTCATAATATTAATCTTAAGGTTTATATTCCTAGGGTTTAATATTAAGCCTAGGGTTTATAATATT
This sequence comes from Pinus taeda, assembly GCA_000404065.3. Taxonomy (NCBI): domain Eukaryota; kingdom Viridiplantae; phylum Streptophyta; class Pinopsida; order Pinales; family Pinaceae; genus Pinus; species Pinus taeda. The sequence goes on from APFE030651220.1 coordinate 10,783, forward strand.
AATCTTAGGGTTTAATATAATTCCTTTAGTTTATAATACCTTAGGTTTATAATAACAATCCCTTGGGTTTACTAATCTTATGGTTTTTATTCTTATGGTTTAATATTAATGTTAGGGTTCAATTTTATTCCCTTAGGTTTATAATATCAATCCCTTGGGTTTGTGTCTCAATATGGAGATCAATCCTAGTCAACATTGGTCAAACATGGTCGACCATGGTCAATTATGATCAACCATGGTTCAATGCCACATTGTGACAAATATTGTCTCAATATGGAAATCAACCATTGTTAGCCATAGTCTAATGCTGCATTGCGAGAAAGATTTTCCCAATACGAAAATCAACCATGGTCAATCATGGTCTACCATGGTCTCATTGTAGTAAATATTTTCTCATGGTCCAAAGTCACATTGTGACAACCATAGTCAACCATGGATCAATGTCACATTATGCCAAATATTGTCTCAATATGAAAATCAACCATGGTCAACCATGATCCAATGTCTCATTGTGACAAAGACTATATTGACATGAAAAAAAATCATGGTCAACCATGTTCCAAAGTCACATTGTGAAAAATATTATCGCAATATGAAAATCAATGATGGTGAACCATCGTCCAATGTTGCATTGTGACAAATATTATCTTGATATGAAAATCAATCATGGTGCAACATCGCATTGTGACAAGGATTGTCTCAATATGAAAATCAACTATGGTCATCCATGGTTAACCATGTTTATTTTATTGTTTATAATATTTATCTTAGGGTGTATATACCTTGGGTTCATAATATTAGTCCCTTGGGTTAAATATTATTCCCTCAGGGTTTTAGTATTAATCCCTTGGTTTTATAATGTCAATCCCTTGAGTTTATTAATCTAAGGGTTCATATTCCTAGTGTATAATATTAATCATTGGGTTTATAATAATAATCCTAAGGTATAATATAAATCCCTTAGGTTTATAATCATGTTAAACCATGGTCTAAAGTCACATTATGACAAATATTATGTCAATATGAAAGTTGGCGATTTTGGACCATCATCAACCATGGTCCAATGCCACGTTATGACAAAGATTGTCTCAATATGAAAATCAACCATGGTCAATCATGGACAACCAAGGTCCAACATTGCATTGTGACAAATATTTTCTCAATATTAAAATTAATCATGGTTAACCATGGTCAACCATGGTCCAGGATTGAATTGTGACAATGTTTGTCTCAATATGAAAATCAACCATCATCAACTATGTTTATTTTACCATTTATAATATTTAGCTTAAGGTTTATATAACTTGGGTTTATAATATTAATCCCTTGTGTTTAATATTATTCCATTGGGTTTATAATCTGTTGGGTTTTTAGTATTAATCCATTGGGTTTATAATATCAATCCCTTAGGTTTATTACTCTAAGGGCTCATATTTTAAGGTATAATGCCACATTGTGACAATGATGGTCAACCATAATCCAATGTCATATTGTGACAAAATTTATTTCAATATGAAAATCAACCATGCTCAACCATGGTCCAACTCATTGTGATCAAGATTGTCTTGATATGAAAATCAATCATAGTCATCCATAATCAACCACGTTCCAACGTCACATTGTGACAAAGATTGTCTCAATATGAAAATCAACCATGTTAAATCACTATTCAATGTCACAATGTGACAAAGATTGTCTCAATATGAAAATCAATCATGGACAACCATGGTCCAACGTCACATTATGAAAATGATTATATTAATATGAAAATAAACCATGGTCAACCATGGTTAACCATGCTTATTTTAGGGTTTATAATATTTATCTTAGGGTTTATATACCTTAGAGTTTATAATATTTATCCCTTGAGTTTATAATCCGTTAGGGCTTTTGTATTAATGCCTTAGGCTTATAATATCAATCCCTTGAGTTTATTGCCTTGATATGAATAATAATCATGGTCAACTATGGCCCAACATCGCATTGTGACAAAGATTGTTTCAATATGGAAATGAACCATGGTCCAACATCACATTGTGGCAAATATTGTCTCGATATGAAAATAAATCATGGTAAACCATGGTCCAATGTCGCATTGTGATAAAGATTGCATCAATATGAAAATCAACCATGGTAAATCGTTAGTAACAATGCTTATTTTAGGGTTATGATATTTTTCTTAGGGTTTAGTTACCTTTGGTTTATTATTCCCTTCAATTTATAATATCAATCCCTTGGGTTTATTAATCTAAGGGTTCATATTCCTAGGGTATAATATTATTCATAGGGTTTGTTGGCCATGCGATGTAGTGCTGACTTTTTGAAGGTTGAAGGAAAGGTTTGGTCTGCTTCATTGTCCTTAAAAGGTCCCACATGGGCCATTATTCATCTTCTTCCCTTACCCCGCTCAGACTTTACCCTTTCTCTTTCCTAACATAACCTTCACACCCCAACAAATTCCTCTTTGGCCTTAGCCCCAAGCATAATAGCCAAAATCCCCATAAAACCTCACCCATATACCTTACGTGCCTGCAAGACATTTCCCCGAGACATTGATGAGCCCCATAAATGGGTAACTATATGGGCTCATTCTGCCTTTTATTTCGATTTAATCCACCATTCTCATTAGTTTGTTGCATGTTTTTGAATATATTTATGCTAATAGAGTGAATTTGGTTAGTCAATTTGCCATGTAGTCTAATGAGTGTTTATTGCAGATTTTTTGGACAATATTGAACAAAGACAAGGAATTTATGAGCACATGGCAGCCAAAACTCGAGGAAAATAGGGAAGAGGACTTGTATGAGGGGTGTTTCCTTCATTAATGAACCCTTTCCTCGAATCATCCAACGGAAACTCAAAGTACAATGGCCCACATTGATGATTCTAAGGGGCAGCCGAGCAAGTCAAGTAGGACTGCTGTTATCTTCAGTTCTAGGAAACCGAGTTCCTTGATTTTAGGTGGACAATTGGGAGTCCCAATTTATATAAACAAGAAGGCTTCGAGCTTCAATAGGTTAGCCAATTCTTAGTATATTTTTTCACTTTTGTGCAGCGTTGTGCTCAGCTCATTTTCGAGCTCTTTTTGAGAACAATTTATGTGATGTAACTGCTATTTTTGATAATGAAGATGAAACAGGTTTTGAGCCAGCACTGATCTCTTTCAAAGGGCTGAAGCTCTTGGGTTAGGGCCCAACCCAAGCTTCCCAACACCTCCTTTGTGTACTTATATGTTTTTGTTTCCATTCATGAGTTAATTTCTATTGCATATACACATTTTACTTCATTAGATTAGGTTGCTTTTGATGGTTAGAATAGTTGTTTTTGTTTCAAGTTTCTTAAGTAAGTTGCTGCAGTAATAGAAAAGGATCCAAAAAGGCTAATAGTAGGTCTTGATCTCCTTTCTCTCTTCTGGAACTATGATTTGAGGTCAAGGCACTACTGCTGCCACCAAAAACATAGTTTTTGCTCTTCCATGCAACTGCTAGTGTGATACTTTGATTTGGAAAAGTTGATATTAGTTCAGATGCAATTGCTTAGACCATTTCATGTCCTTTTTCCATAGTTCTCTCGCACGAAATTCTGTCCATAAGGTAGTGTTTAGCATTTTTCTGGTTGTAGGTCAGAAATTAGGTCAAGCTAGACAAAACTCTATTTTTTGTTCTTTCTTTGGTCAGTTTTGAGAAGGAAATGTGCAGATCTCTTACAGGACATCCCAACTCATCATTCCTCCATAAAATAGCTAGCACCGGCTCACTTCTCATAGATCCCCGAGCTCATTTTCCACATTTCGTCAATCTGCCCTAATTTTTGCGTTGTTTTTCCATAAAGCAGTTTTCTTGCCATTTGAACAAGTCCAACCATCTCCTTCATCTCTCATCTTCCTTGACAAGTTCTAGACCCCTCAACACCTTCATCCAGCTTTCATTTCCCCTTTCCCATCATTTTTCCACCTTTAAACCTCCAAAAACCACTTTCGGCCTCCTCCTATAGGTCCTCCTATAGAACCTCCTGTAAATCCCTTACAACATCTTGTAGAATTTCCTGTGAGTGATTTTTCGAAGTCTGATCGTAATGGGAGTCTTCAGAAGGGTACTAGGGGCTTCTTAGGACCTCTCCACACCTTCCTCACCTTATGAAAAGCCAACTCCATATTCCTTTGCCACCAAACCTCTGCACGGTCACAACCAATCAAATCACAAGCATAATAATTCCACATAAAAATACTCAACAGTACAAAAAGATGATTTCTTTTCATTTCTTTTCAGAAGTAGCTTGAATCAATGCAATTTACCTTTTTAGTAGTCAATGGCCCCCATTTCAGTAGTTTCCATCTCTTTTCTTGCAAAAGTAGGGTTAGTGGGTAAACTAGGGTTTGTTAGGGTTTGCGTTCCATTTCAGTTTTCATTCTCTCTCTGAAAGTAGAATAGCCCCTGTAGAGTTAGTTTCCTTTCATCACAATTAAAGCTTCTTCTGAGAACTCATAGAAGTTGGCTTAAGCTCCTAGCGAACTTGCACCAGTTGATCAAGTGACAGCCTGCAGTAAGAGCTAGTACTTGTGAATATAGCACCGTCGCTTCCAAGTTTGTTACGAACTACCGGGTTGATAAAAGTAAAGTAGGAAGCCCCAAGAGTTGCAGCATTATTGCTGCAATACTGGTGCTCACCACTTTTTGGCACTGTTGCCGGGGAAGAGTCAGAGTATTTTGTGATCACTGCTTTTCTTCTATTTTCTACTGCAACATTATGCTAAGTAGTTTATTTTAGCAAAAGTAGAGTAGTTGTTTCATTTCCATTCTGCAATTTCAATTATGCAAGCGTAGATTAGGCATTTCCTGCTTTCATTTCCATTCTACAATTTCAATTCTGCAAGCGTAGATTAGGCATTTTCTGCTTTCATTTCAATTCTGCAATTTCCATTTCAACAAGAGTACAATAGGCATTTCCAGCTTTCATTTCAATTCTGCAATTTCCATTTCAGCAAGAGTAGATTAATCATTTCATGTTTCATTTCCACTCTACAGTTTCATTTCAGCAAGTCCATTTTAGTTAGTTGCAATTTGTTGTTCAATCCATTTCAGTTTTGCAGGTACAAGAAAGAAAAAACAAAAATCACCCAAAAAGAGATTTCCTTTCATGCCTCCTAAGAACAGAGACAATTCAGGAAAATTCCTACCCAACACCCCCATGACGTCACTAAGTCACC
>APFE030651223.1:0-26321 GCA_000404065.3 Pinus taeda
TTGTGGGTACTTCCTGAATCAATCAACACTATTACCTTTTTCTTCTTGATTTTTCCTTCTATCTTGATGGTTTGAGGAGTGGTAATTCCTTCCAATGCATTACAAGATATGGTCGGATTCCTTTCTTCATTATCTAGGCTTTGTTCCTGGAGTATATCCTCTTCTTTTGAGCTTTCTTGCTCCTTTTCTTCTTCCTCTTCACAATCTATGTAGAATAATTTCTTCTCAGTACACTTATGACCTTTAGTGTATTTGTTACCACAACTGTAACAAAGCCATTTTTCTCTTTTTTCTTCCAACTATTGTGGTGTCAACCTTATAGGTTGTGGAAGACTAGGGGCAACAACACTTCCATCTTTATAGTTGTGAGTGGTATGGTTCCTCGTTGGTTGCCATAATTTTGCTTTCCATTTTTCTTGCTACCCTGAATGCCTTCTCTAATGAATCAGGTTCCCAAAGGCGAACATCATGTTGGATATTATCCTTTAAAGTCCCTATGAACACATCAATCCTATGCTCCTCTGGAATATTTTTTACCTTATGTTCAATTTTTGGAACTCCTCAATGTGCTTCATTATTGAACCCTTTTGTTTCAGACTTATCAATTGGCTAAAAAAAGTGTTGCTTTTTGTATCCTCATAATGTGCTCTCAATTCTCCCATAAAAATTGCCCAAGTGATAATTTGTTTATGAGAGAAAATCCATTGATACCATACAAATAGATTTGGTTCCAAATATAAAGTTGCAATACGTACCTTTTGTGTGTTTTGCACATTATTGAGATCAAAAAATTGCTCCATCTGTAATATCCATGTTGCAGGATCCTTGCCATCAAACTTCGTCATATCAATTTTTGGAATATGGTGGGTCTTCAATCCCACATTAGAGTATATGAAATCATGATTAACATTTCTTTTGTTCGCATCATGAGTTTCCTTTACTACCTTTTCACCATTAGTAAGTATTTCTTGTAGAAAATTTGTCAAATCTGTCTTCAAATTTGCCATGTTTGTCTTCAAATCTATCTTCAAATCTGCCATGTCTCTCTTCAAATATGTCTTCAAATCTATATTCAAATCATCCATCTTAGCTTCCATGCCCTTTATCTTAGATTCTACACCATTTATCTTTGCTTTTGTTAGCTTTTGTGAGATTGACATTTGTTGCACTTAGTCTTGTAATTTTGATATATCATGTAGCATTTCTTCCTCTTCTTCATGAGTCATTCCAGAACTTTCAGGTTGCTTACTAGGTGTTTGAATTTTCTTTCCTCAAGGCATTATTTACCAATAATAATGCTCTAATATGCCCTTTGAATTCCTTCAAAATAAATTTTCAAACCAAGCTTAAGCAAAAATTTAAAAAAATCTACACACCTTTTTTTGCTTTGTAGGAGCTCGATATTGCCTCTGATGTATCTCTATACTTTCCCATCATTCAGTTTTGAAGTTATGGCTTGTAGTAGCCCTCTGTGTCCTCTTTCCAATGTCACCAGTCTCATCCAAATTGGATTCTCCAAGGAAGAGTTATGTGAAATCTCCCATAGTGACTTGATTATAGACTAGTTTAGTAGAGCTAACTTTTATGACATTCCACGAGTCATTGTTTCGACCTTTGGCTCTGAAAAATAAATACAAGAAACTACAGTCCATCCTCTTTCTGTAACTTCTTATGAAATTTCAATCCGATGCTCAGAGAGAATGTTATGACAATTTTCCCCAGATCACCTGTTTGGAATGTAATTCATGAGTCTGCAAAAATACCAACTTCCTCATATCATATCTCCGCAAATATAGAGCAAAAGCTCTAAAATTCGGACTCGAGGTTCAGCGCGATGTCTTCTCAAATGGGTTTTTTTTAGCTTCTGAAACATCACAGAAAAAAAATTATAGCGAAAATGCCACGATGAACTATTTGGAGCAGCGAAACCCTAGAATCCAAAGCTCTGATACCAGATGTTATGAAACCAACTCACAAAAAGATAGAAAAACACCTTAGAATTCAGCCTTTTTGAGGGGGAAACCTCCTGTAAATTACATAAATGAATAATTCTTTGATGATTCAAATGACAAAACCTCCTTTCTATATAGGAGTCTAAGGAGTACAATATAACCCAGTCGACCTAACAATAATAATATAAAGCCACAAAAATAACAATAGAGGGATTCTATGGGCACAGTAATAACAATATGGGGAAAATAGGGGCACAACAATATTAATAAGGGATACAACTACAATAGTAATGGGGTAATCACTAGTATTATAGGGACCCAACATTACAACTCACAGTTAAACTCACACTGGATCCCTAAAATATAGGGAGAACATATACATGACTTCAGAAAGATTTCCAACTCGAAATTCCTAAGCTAATTAAGTTATTTAATATTAATTAACTATTTACAAGTTGCTATGAGAAAAAAATTCGTTTTTAATTCTCACTTTAATTCAAGGAAAAATTAAACTAGAATTTCTGGATTCTATTTTTAACATTTCTTGTTGCTATTTTCAACACATTCAGCTTGACCCTGACCATGGTGTACCTATGCCCTTGCGAAACTTTTGTTATCGCCCACTTTTTCCAAAACAAGCTCTGATACCAACTGCTCATGAAGTGGGAAGTTGTATCTCTCCCTCTAATCTTCACAAAGTAGGCTCTGATACCAACTTCCACGGCCCCATGTTGTGGCACCTTATGACCATCGTGGATGTTGTGCATAGGGCTTCACAAGGGGAGCAATACCATACCATGTGCATTCATATTGGGGGATATATATTGAGGAAACAATGACATAATATATTGAGCATAAAATAGGGGCTAAAGGGTTTTTATATTGGTAGGTATAAGAAATGGAGCTCAAATTTAATGAAAAAATATAAAGGGGTATAAAAAATGTTAATGAGAAAATGGATACCTATAATATCTAGTGAAAGTAGGGATTTTTTAAATTGGGAAGGTGTATTGGATTCATATTGGTAGAGGGTTAAATTATGTGATTTTCAGAGGTATTTTCCAATATGTAGTCAAATTAAGGGTATTATTTAGTATGTCATGAACGCACGTGTTATGTCAAAGGTTCATCGAATGAAGCCCCCTTGACGTTGTGCGGCACCAACAAGATTTCACTTTTGAAATTACTTTCACCCGGACTATACCTACTTCCAACACTTTTTCATTAAGTGTTCTTAATTATGCAGCGAATTTACAATTAGTTTACTTCACTTCTTTATCATTTACTTCATAAACATATGAAAAACATCAACAATATGCAACAACATTGCGATATCGCAAATATAAAAGTAAACACAACACTTTACCATGGGAGGAGGTAACTCCCCAAAACATTTTGCCCCAATCTTTTATTACTTTTGCAAATATAATACAGTGTATTTTACAAAGTTACAAACGCGTGGTGGCTACCTAGCCTAAACTAGAAACTCATTCGCCCCGCTTACAAAATCATGTAACCCATGCCCGCACTATGCAACATGTCAAGAAACCCAAAAAAATCGACCTAGAACAAATACCAACTTTAGCTTGGTCGTGTAAGCTCATCGAGCGAGCCTCACTCTATGCTTCGCTCTTTTGTTTCGTCCTTTTCTGCCTTGTGTGAACTTTATGATTTTTTTGTGATATCATAGATTCGCCTAAGTGCAACTTGCCTCTACGATATATCTTCTTCTTGGTCAACTTGATTCTGCCCCCTTGGTCAAACTCATCACTTGTATTTATATGCCTTCTTATCGAAATTTTTAAGTGGGATGACGCCCCTTCATTTGCTTATGAGTCGACCCACAAGTTGTATTGGACACCCTTGGGCCAACCTGGCTATGGGTAGGCAAGCGCGCCCATAGGCTGACCTGCCTATGGGAAGGTAGGCACCCTTGCTAGCCAGGCACACCCTTTCCTAGGCACTTTGTCTTCCTTGTCACTCGCGTCATTGTCCTATCGGTCGCTTCCTTGGATTTCACGTTACGTTGCATGCTACCCAGCACCCCCGCTCGCTTACCTCTGCTAATCGTATTCCTTACCCACTACATCGCCGCATTTCCCTAACACCCCATGGTGTAGGCACGCCCGTGGGCATAGGACAGTATATTTTGCATGCCTTTGTGTTATAATGCATGTTGCCTCCATGCACTCTCTGTTATCATGGGCACTCTTCCTATGACGCGTTTGCTATGTGTATGTGAGTGGGTGCTCCTTTCGTGCTCGATACTCAATGCCTAACAAAGTGTCTAGCGCCCCGCCTCATGCAGGTGATCTCTTGGCATGTGCCTCACTAACTCAATCGTGTTGTTTTTCATGTCAACCTGGGTGCCTCTCCTCCATGTGGACGTGTTCTTCGCACTTAGGTGCTCAACGCATCTCAAGTCGGTTTTTTGCCACTTAAGTGTTCATGGGTGGTCAGGGCCACCCATTGTCCTTAATGCCAACTTGGGGTCTTGATATTCGGAGTCACGATGCTGAAGAAATATGTTGTGGTTGAAAGTCTGTCTATCCGAGCGCACGCACATGAATCTGCCAATGAAAGTTTCATTTCTAAACCAAAAGGTGGTTTTGAGTCACAAAGAAGAATAAAAGTGGTCTTTTCATGAGGGTGGAGCCTAATCGCACCCCCTTATCCCCAACACACACCATCCCCCCCCCCCCCCCGGCTTATGTTCTACGAAGTTGTATATAACCAACCTAGATCGATCTTAATTATGAATCTACCAAGCACCGAGAGTGATCAAATCTCTTGAGATGCAAACCTCCTTTATAGTGAAAAAAAATTTGATCCCTCTTGATGCTTGGTAGATCTAGAGTTAATATGGATCTAGGTTGGTAGTGTCTATGTTTCTAGATCCAAAGTTAATGTGGATCTATGTTGATAGTTCTTGGTTCAAATTAGCCAAGAAAAAGTCTGTGAAAAATGTCATTTCATGTATTAGTTAGACTACATGGCTTGGTTGATAGGCATAAATCCATAATAAACATTGAAACACTTACTTCATCATACATTCAAGTTGTTAAAATTCAAAAAATCATAGAAACTAAATTGTAACTTTATTTAAAAAATAATTATTATTATTAATGATAAAAATAATTAATATATAATTAAAAACGTATGCATTTTTAAAAAACACATAAAAAGACTCTTAAGCAGATTTGCCTCATTTTATTATGGAGATTCTTAAATTTTAAATAAGTTTTGTTATAATACTATGGCTTATCAATACCATATTCCCAAAAAACCATAACCTTGTCCAGATGACATTTTTTTAATTAATGAATTATATTAAAAGGGGAGAAAGCATAACTGCTATGTAAATAAATATCATCTTCTAATTTATGTATACTACATAGAATATTCTATGGAGATTATTATTATTATTATCCAATTTTAAGGTCATGGCAAAGACAAACACCAAATTGGTGTATGAGACCCGCTTGTTTGTGGGACAAGGGACCCACCTCGGCATTTGACTACTAAGTCTAAGAAGGCATACATACTCTACCCCCCTTTTGAGAGGAAACACATACTCTTAACCCTTATCATCTATTTAATAATTATGAATAATTAAATTAAAATTCTAGAAGCTTTATTCTAAAATAAATATCCCTATCGACATAGTTATTGATAATAAAATTAAAATTCTAGAAATCATGTTCCAAAATAAACTCCTATCAACATATTATTATTATATATATATAAATTAAATAAACTTATTATCAATTTTAAATAACAAATAATTATATTTTTAAAATATTTGATAATATAAAAATATTTATTATAGGCGTAATCTTAACTTATCGATGAAATGACTTTTTCACTTAATCAAAATATGACAAAGTTTTTAAAAATTGAGTTTAAATTGTTTAAAATGCATAATTTGAGTACCCTGATACCAGATTTTGGTTTATCAATATTTAATTAATATCAATTTAATACATAATTTAAGAATGTTAAATAAATTGATATATAGTAGTTTTTTATTTTTATAATTTTTTTATAGTTTTGAAATTCCATATATATATCAAATTTACATTAATAAAAAGCTTATAATTTGTTTATATTAATGGTTAAGTTTACTTTTTTCTTTGCTTAAGCAAGAGCGGATCCTTCTAATCTTTTATTTACAAAACTAAACAAACTTACATAAAGACTAAGGGGGTATGACCCACCAAAACCAAGATCCCGAGACATAAACTCAAACAACGGGCCAAGGGCCCACAAAACCGTTCAATCCTCCCAAGATCGTTCGATCCATCTCCACAAATCTAACAGTCGTGACTTATATCGGGTGCCTAACAAGCACACCCTTTAACCAACAATTCGGACCCGATGAGCCCAATGAACCATGTTTAATAAGTCTATCGGGTCCGACTCGGGCTCTATCCTTCAAGCACGTTATCTGCCCGAAATCCACCGTTTGCGCGCGATCCCAATGCGTCCATGCGCCTAGCACGGAATTTAACCTTTGCTTCATACCCGAAGCTGTATTAATCTCCCACCTATATGGTTTCAGGTCTGATTTCCTCGTTATCCTGCTTGTTGTTCTCCATGTGAAATGCATGGGATTGCTGCAATTTTGATGACCTGTTGCCCTTTCATCTGCATCCGGGTCCCAATGAACCTTGGTCTATGTTCTACTCTTGATGTAATTAGGGTCCATATAATTATATCTTTGGCCCGCCTAATCTTGTTTGTATTCTTCGGTCTGAGCACCATTAATGTCTAAAGTTCCCTGAGCAAATTCCCGTCCGAAGGCCCGATTTCCCACCCGAAGGCCCAATGAAAACTTACCCTCCTTCGTGCACTTTGCCTTGTACTAATATCCCCTGTAGGCCAAATTTCTTTGTCTCCCACAATCTTCATCCTGCTTATTCTCCCTGCTCTGATAGAGCTCTCTGTCTAAGGTCAGCTATCTGGAACACTCTTCCTTCAAATGTCCTTGGGGTGTCCCTGTCCAGTCATATCTTATGTTGGTTTTTAAACAGAGTACACCTTCGTTTGCCAAGAGATCCGTTAATTTATTGCTTGTTCTTCGCACATGGATAAAACTAATGGTTCTCATGTTTTTCAAGAGGGATTGAGTGCGTTGAAAAACTTGCAGTAACCTCCAGTGTCTTGACACTTTGTCTGGTGCTGATCCATTACCAATCTTCTTGACCAAATTAATTATCAATTCGGAATCAGCTTCAATTATGATGTTATGTAGATTTGAGTCCTTGAGGATTTCTAGGCAATGTTCCATGGCCATGAGGCAGAGGGATTTCTAGGCAATGTTCCATGGCCATGAGCTCTGCCATATTGTTGGTGGCCTTCCCCAAATGACAGTGAAAGATGGTTTTTATGAAACCTCTTTCATCTCTTATGACTCCTCCATACCCAGTCGATCTCGGGTTTCCTTTAGAGGCTCCATCTATGTTGGAAATAATAATGAGAGGGGGGGGGGGGGGGGTGAATCGGTTTATCAAGTCAATTAAACTTTTTCATTTCATACTTAGATACATATATAGCTACTTCAATTAAGGAACCGTCGCGTTATATGCAACTGTGTCTAATGCGACACTAGCGTTTATCAGAATACTTATGAGTTCAAATTAATCCCATTAAATGTTGATCTTTAGTTAGTGCATTGGAACTTCTTTAACATATTGTATATGAGTAAGTAGGTGCAGGTAAAACAGAACAGTATCATCAAACACAAGAAGCACACCATGAACAAATATATAAGGTGGAAAACCCAATGATGGAGTGAAAACCACTGCTGCAAGTCGTCTCTATCTTCTTTTATAAGAGAACTTCCTTTACAAATATGTACTGGATGCGTCTTGGATATACCAGTACGCGACTCTACCTGTCAGAAGGCTACACCTTCTCTCGTTCTCTAGAATCTCCTGGAAGGAGCTACAACCCCCCTTAGGCTCTTGTACTACGCCGATCCACTGACTAGGGACGTAGGTGCTTGCCTACTGAAATGCTTCAACGTTTACTCGTTCTCCAGGCTGCTACTGGAAGGCAGCTACACCCCCTTAGCTCTTGTACTAGCTGAGTACTAGACATAGGTGCCGACCGTCAGAAGGCAACAACCTTCTCTTTCTTCCTCCAGGTACCACGTTTCATACATTTTCAGACTGGATACTCCTAAAGCACAACACTATAATCTGAAGGTCACGTTTCATCCAATTTTCATACTGGACCCATCAATATCATTGAAGCACAAAACAATCAATACTAGCATCATCAATTTCTGAATCATTGAAATGTTGAAACCCTGTCAATAACACAGTCACCAGAACACAGAGTAGACTACAGAACCCTGTAATAACAATCAAACCCAACTGCAACTTCAAACATCATACTTCATTATGTATACGCTACTACGATGAATCAAACCCGCGTATATACGCGATTTCGCCAAAGCCAACCCACGTACAGATCTATACATATTCAATCATGACTTTGCGGTTGTTTCAGACATCAGTCATACCTAGATCATAACATGCGTACAATAAAACATGCATCAATAATTCAGATCTAGTCTAACCATGATCAAACCATATAAAAATGATTCATTTCAAACCATTTGATCCCTATTTATCCTTAGATCTTGTTCTCCATCAACCGATGAGATCCCTCCTTAGCTCAGATCAAGCAATGCATCATAACCCATATCCTGCATACTAGATCTCATTCTACATCAGATATTCAAGTCTTTTTCCATGCCTTTGCCTGATGATCTTCTTCTCCTTTTATAGTCTCAGGCCTTACTCAATACCATGGTCCAAAACCATAACAAAACAATACCATGGACCCAATACTTGGGATCAACACTTCTGACGAGATACCATGGCCCAAAACCATAGGTTCAAATACCAAGGACTAAATACCACAGACCAAAAATAAATTCTCCCATATGTACGCGCTTTTCCTTGCGTGAAAGTGCGTGAAATTTTCTCTGCATGAAAGTGCGTGAACTTTTCTCTGCATGAAAGGAACTTTTCTCTGCATGAAAGTGCATGAACTTTGCTACACTATAATTTATCATCTGAGATGAGTGGGTTGCCATCAAGTACAACATATGTATCATAATGCCAACAATCTCCCCCTTGGGACTTGATGGCAACAATAACCAATCACTCTCCCCCATTGACATCAAGGGCAAAGGGCGGACCAAGATATTCTCTTCCTTTGATAAACATTCTGCTGTCCATACTCCCCCTGAGTGCCTGCCGAAATTTTTGAATGAGCTCCCCCTTTGTATATGCCAAGGTGTACCAATCTTTCCATGCTCCCTCTGAGTACATGCTGAGTCTCTGCACTACTGAAGTGTGATGTTTATGCTCCCCCTGACTGTAGGCAAGATCTACAAAAAGATGTTCTACAAGAAGAACATGACTCTATCTTCAATGACCTTCCTATCACCAAGGCTCATACATACATCCATCTCTCAACCAAGTGAGGATATAAAAATATTGACTCGTCCACCCATCCAAGTGGGCTTACACCAGAAGTTTACTCATGATAAACAAGTACGTTACATCATTCACCCCAGGCATAGTGGGGAAACCAAAATAGGCCGTTACATGACCTTGATAACAAAAGACATATATGACATAGAGACGAAATATCTAGAGCAAGACTATGAAAGTTATCAATAACTAATATCAGCAGCATCTTTCAATCACTATTTAGATCAGCAACCATGTTCTCCTTCTGTTCTCCCTCTGCATTTGTTCCACTTCAAATCAACAACAGTTGAGTACTTGAACCAAAAGCTTCTAAGATAACGCCAACAATGCATTATCAGAAGTTTATCTGCTCCTCCTGAACCTGTTTCAGATGGTCTCTGTCAGACCCATATCAGGCTTCCTTCAACCAGAGTCTGTCCCCATTGATTTCCTTCAAAAACACCATATACACGACTACATCCACATAAACTTGTGTATATACGCGGATTTTCTTCATAAAACTCGCGTACAACCATTTCCAGATCAACAACCTGTAAATGTCTTGTAGCAAGGTATGTCTGCATATAGATATCAACTCATCCTTTTGAAAGACATCATAGCCATCTCATCAACATCAAGATCTGCATGATCTTATATATCATCCATGTATCATCAATCGGGGACATCTGTATCAATCAACATATATAAGTATCAATCTGTCATTTTATCATCATCATATCTCCAACAATGCAATTTTGAGTAATCATTCATGTATCCAGCATACTGTATATAGTACTATGTAACTTTAGCTCAAGATCATCAACCGCAACAATCCTCATCCACATGAGAGCCAAGAACTATAGGAGACTTGCATCAACTATATCATATGATCTTTATGCATATGACGACAGCAGCATATGATAGACTCATCATCAAGTAATGAAGATGTGTATACAAGCTTTGCACTTCTCCTTATCCTTATGAAGATCACCATGTAAGCACCATATATGCATTATCAGAGAATCAACCACAAATTTGATTTGAACATCAACTATGTAACCCCAAGAAACATATGAGATTTTTTCATGGACAACTCATAACCATAGCAAGATATATCACTTATCCATATAAGCATCATCACCAAGGACTACTAACCATAATGCCAACAATGCAGCATTAGAAGATTATCTGCTCCCCCTGAACCTGTGCCATCTTGTTTACTATCAGATCTAATCATGCATATATCAGCAGGAAGTATCAAGGCATTATCATCATCAAGTTAGGATCAAAAACACTTCTAAACATCATACAAGTATCAGGACATTTCCTCACATCATCAGCAGATTGTAACCATTATCAAATATAACAAATAATGGACTGAATCATATCATACCCTTTTTCTAAGCCTGTCACTACTACTTTTCCTCAGACTGACATATACGCGACTGTGCAGTGTGTAACTCACGTATATATGTGATTTTCCTTTATGAAACTTGTGTATGAGATTCAGGACACTGAAAGTTTTATACTTTCAGCTCCCCCTGAGTCTGTTATATCTGTGTTGTGTTGTGCCACATCTTTCTGTCTGAACTTCCTTCTTCTTCCATATCTTTAAGCGTGATGATGTTTTCTCCTTTTGGTATGGTGCTCGTACTTTGTCCCTGCATTCCTTTGCTCTATGTCCAAGATTGTTACATGCATAGCATCTTACATGCTTCATATTCCATCTATAACAATCAATAGCTTTCTGACCAAACATATTGCAATAAAAACAATATCCCTGAAAGTACCTAGAATGTGATGATCTTGACTTATTCTTCTTCTGCATCTGGCTGCAACATGTCCAAGATTATGACATACATAACATTCAACATTATTCATTATAGGAGTAAAAGATTTTCTTTGAAGAATTTCTTTCCTCGGTTGTTGACGGGGTTGACCTTTCATTTCATTTTTGAGCATCTCAGATTTTGCATTAGAGTTCCTTGTCTTACTTTGTGAACTAGATTCACCTTCAATGGATTCATGAAAACCAAGACCAGTTTTGATAGTAGGAGATCTTTGACTACTAAGAATATCATCTAAAATATTAGTACTATCTTGAAATCGTAAGAGGTTATCCTTCTTTTCTAATGTATCATTTAGAATATTTACCTCAACCTAAAGTTGCTCTTCCCTTTCACGATGTTGCTTCTTCATGTTTTCTTCAACTTTTCTTTCTTCTTCCAACTGATGTCTTAGTTCAAGAACTTCGTTTTCTTGTTTGTCAAGTGCTTGGAGTAGTTCTTTATTCTACTTCTTTGATTCTTCAAGATCTTCCTTTAGCAAGAAGATCTTAGCTTCAACACTTTCATAGTAACTGGATCTATCTCTGAGTTTCTTGATTATTGTGTTCCTTTCATTAACATCACATCTTAAAGATGTCACTTCATCTTGCAGCTTTTGACATTGATTTTCCTTGTCCTTGAATAACTTCCTTACCTTGTTTCCTTCCTCTAATTGAGCTTTAAGTTTGGTAGTTTCTTCTTTGCAGGCACATTCCCTTTTGTTCAATAGATCTTGTTGATCTCTAATTTTATCTATAAGCCCTTTAAATACTGCCTCTATTTGATATCTTTCTTGTTCACCCATAAGAGCAAATTCAGTTATTTCACCATCACATTCATCATGTTTAGATGCATAGATATCTCCGGAGGATAAAAAATTCATACCTGATAGTTCGTCTTCGTTCTGAAGTGATTCTGAATCTGAAGTGCTTCTTCCACATAATCCCCAATCGATTCTCTCACTGTCATAGTTCTTCTGAGATGTCTTCTTCTTCTTAGGTGCTTTCTTCTTAAGTTTCTTTCCCATTGTTCCACGGATCTCCTTCAAGCGATCAAGCTTCTACCAAAGGACCTGCTCTGATACCAATTGTTGGAAATAATACTGAGAGGGGGGGGTGAATCAGTATTATCAAGTCAATAAAAAAAATTTCATTTCCATACTTAGATACATATACGCTACTTCAATTAAGGGAACCCGTGTGTATACGCAATTGTGTCTAATGCAACTAGCATATATCCAGAATACTTATGATTCAATTAATCCATTAAATGTTGATCTTTAGTTAGTGCATCAGAACTTCTTTAACCATATGTATAGTAAGCAAGTGCAGTAAAACAGAACAGATCATCACACACAAGAACGCACACATGAACACCATGATATAAGGTGGAAACCCAATGTGGGTGAAAACCACCTGCTGCAAGTCATCTCTATCTTCTTTTAATAAGAAACTTCCTTTACAATAGTTCTGTACTGGGCGTCTTATACCAATACCCAGGCTTAACTGCAGAAGGCTAAACCTCTCTCTTCTCTAGACTCTCCTGGAAGGGAGCTACAACCCCCCTTAGCTCTTGTACTAGCCGATCCACTTACTAGTACGTAGGTGCTCGCCTACTGAAATGCTCCAACCTTTACTCGTTCTCCAGTTGCTACTAGAAGGGAGCTACCACCCCCTTAGCTCTTGTACTAGCTAATGTACTAGTACGTAGGTGCCGACCTACAGAAGGCAACAGCCTTCTCTTTCTTCCTCCAGATACCACGTTTCATACATTTTCAGACTGGATACTCCTGAATCACAACACTATAATCTGAAGGCCACATTTCATCCAATTTTCATACTGGACCCATCAATATCATTGAAGCACAAAACAATCAATAATAGATCATCAATTTCTGAATCACTGAATACTGAAACCCTGTCAATAACACAGTCACCAGAACACAGAGCAGACTACAGAACCCTGCAATAACAATCAAACCCAACTGCAACTTCAAACATCATACTTCATTATGTATACGCTACTACGATGAATCAAACCCGCGTATATACGCGCTTTCGTCAAAGCTAACCCGCGTACAGATCTATACATATTTAATCATGACTTTGTGGTTGTTTCAGACATCAGTGATACCCAGATCATAACATGCGTACAATAAAACATGCATCAATAATTCAGATCTAGTCTAACAATGATCAAACCATATAAAGGTGATTCATTTCAAACCATTTGATCCCAATCTATCCTTAGATCTTGTTCTCCATCAACCGGTGAGATCCCTCCTTAGCTCAAATCAAGCAATGCATCATAACCCATATCCTCCATACTAGATCTCATACTAGAACAGATATTCAAGTCTTTTTCCATGCCTTTTCCTAATGATCTTCTTCTCCTTTTATAGTCTTAGGCCTTACTCAATAACATGGTCCAAAACCATAACAAAACAATACCATGGACCCAATACTTGGGATCAACACTTTTGACGAGATACCATGGCCCAAAACCATAGGTTCAAATACCAAGGACTAAATACCACGGACCAAAAATAAGTTCTCCCATATGTACGTGATTTTCCTTGCGTGAAAGTGCATGAACTTTTCTCTGCATGAAAGTGCGTGAACTTTTCTCTGCATGAAAGTGCGTGAACTTTGCTGCACTATAATTTATCATCTGAGATGAGTGGGTTGCCATAAAGTACAACATATGTATCATAATGCCAACAATCTATGTTGCATTTCATATAACCCTGAGGTAGAGGTTGCCAGAATTCCTTATCAGCTTTTATATTACTTACTGCCTTGTTGTTGCCCTTGGGGGTGAGCCCCTGCAATCCCAAATTTAGAAGTATCTACTCATCCTGATCTTGAGGTTGGTTATCAAGGAGATTTTTTAAAAGGGTTCCTATAGTCTCTTTGAGTTATCTTATGATCTGAGTCTTGATGCTCTGTGGTGACCCAATCTTGTTCTTGAAGATTCTATTGTTGCGCTCTTTCCAAACATCCCATATTATGAAGCCTGGAACCAAAGCCCACGCTTTGTTGATTATATCATTTGCCAGGAAATTTTTCCTCCAATTCTTCAAAGTACTGGTAATGCTGCCCATGTCCTTATTTGTTTGTCTAAATATTGAAGCCACCCAATCCCATAAGGTGTAGGTAAAAGGGCAAGGGTTGAGAAGGTGATCCATAGTTTCTTCGAGTAATTCACATAGCTGGCACCTGGATGGTCCAGCTACCCCTCTTTTCTTAAGATTTTCCAAAGTTAGAATTCTTTTATGACGCACTAACCACATGTGCAATTTAATTTTCATCTAGTTTTGGTTCTGCCATAGGTCCTTCCATACCTTATCAGGGTTTTGGAGGTCTGCCCCAAGGCTATTCGCTTGGCCTCTTTAAGGTTAAAGTTGCCTTCATTGTTTTTACCCCATCTTAGTTGATCTGGAGATATTGATAGTAGAATATTTCTCTGTTCCAAGATGACTGTTAGAGTTTCTGCTTGGGATTTCAAGGGGGAGTCATCTCTATACACTAGGTTCTTCAATTTTCTCCTTTTTCCATCACTTCTTTCCTAATCCCAAAATTCATTTACTTTGAGTAACCCTCTATTGTCAGTTTCTTGACAAATTCTTCTTTTAACAATCTAGGTTCCTATTGCCGATTATCCTCCCAAAACCAAGCGAGATTTCCATCTCTGACTTCCCAGAAACTATGTTTCTGGACTATGGCTCTATTTTCCCATGCCTTGTTCCAAATGTGGGAGCCTTTGATGAGTCCTATCATCCTAATGTAATCCATTTCTTTCCAATTGATTGCATATTTATGTTTCCATACTTTGGCCCAAGGGGAGGCCGATTATTTTAGCCATCTCCACCATAGTTTTGCCCCCAAGACTTTGTTTAGTGTTTTAGGGTCATCAAGTCCCAAACCTCCACATATCTTAGGCTTACGTATTTTATCCCAGGCTACGAAAGCCCATTTATTTTTCTCTTCCCCTTTGCCCTAAAGAAAATCCATTTAGATATTTCTGATGTGTTGCAATACTCCTTTAGGAGCTAGAAGGACTGAGACCATGAAGATGGGGACAGTTTGTAGGATAGTTTTTGTACGCACTAACCATCCTGCTATATTCAAAGATCTGATAGTCCATTTCCTGATTTTGTCCTGAATTTTATTAGTAACTGACTCCCAAACTACCTTGCTAAGAGGTTTGTCCATTAAAAGTACTCCCAAATATCTAGAGGGAAGCATATCCCTTTGAAAGCCTAGAATTTTGGTAAGGTTTCTTTGAATAGCAATGTTAGTATTGAAAAAAAATACCTTTTCTTTGCTTAGGCTTACCTCTGTCCCCGCAGCCATGGCAAAGTCATTCAAGATTTGTTTGAAGGCTTGAGCTTCCTTAACTGTGTGTATACCCTGCAGCATGGTGGTCCACAAATTGTTGATGGGTCAAGGCATCCCCATTTAAAGTGAGTTTGAGCCCCTAGATTCTGCCTTCTCCTTTGGCATATTTAATCACATTGCCTAGCCCTTCCATCATGAGAATAAAGAGAAAGGGTGAGAGCGGATCACCTTGTCTGAGTCCTCTCAAGGGCTTAAAGGTCTTTGATGGTGAGCCATTTAGAAGGATAGAAAAACTTGGGGTGGTTACAAGGGCCATTACCCATCTTACCTAGTTATGGTCAAAGCCATATGCTATCAGTACTTCCTTGATGTAAGCCTAGCTCAACTTGTCATATGCCTTTTCTAGGTCAAGCTGAATGATCATCCCCGCCTGCTTATTACTCTTAAGTGATTGAACCACCTTGTGAACTTGAATGATATTATTAAGGATTTTCCTGCCCTCCACATATCCAGTTTGCTCCTCAGACACGAGAGTTGGGAGCAAGGGCTTAAGTCTGTTCGCTATTACTTTTGAAATTATTTTATACACCACATTGCATAATGTTATGGGTCTTAATCTGTCAGGTGTGCTAGCATTCTCCTGCTTTGGAATCAGGGCTATGAAAGAGGAGTTGAGCGCTTTCAGAACAGTTTTGTTTTTCCTTGAGTCCTCCACCACATCGAGGAGATCTTGCTTGACTATTTCCCAACATGCTTTGAAGAAGTCAATGTTGAACCCATCTGTACCTGGAGCTTTTCCATTTTTCATTTCATTGATTACTTCGCTGATTTCCTCTTCATTCACTGGCCTGTTGAGATTATAATTATCTTCTCTTATTACTAGCTTAGGAATGTGCTTAGTGAAATCCTTGATAAATTGAGATTTGTCTATGAGGAGCTCCTCAGTGATGCTTTGGAAGTGTTGTACCAGAACAATTTCTATTTCTTGGTGTGTAGTGAGTTGTTTTCTTTGAGAATCTTTGATTTTAGAAATCCTATTTTGTGACCTATGGTCCATGGTAGATTTGTGAAAAAACCTTGTATTTATTTCTCCTTCTTTTAACCATTGAACCCTCGATTTTTGTTTCTAGAAAATCTCCTCTTGCTTGCATAAGTCTTCCCATTCTTGTTGAAAATAATCATCTTTTTCCTTACTCCCCTTAGTGAAGCCCTCTGTAATGAGAATTTGGTTAATTTCTTGTAGATTCCTTTCTGCTACTTTTTTGGCTTCAATAATATTGCCAAATTCATTCTTATTCTAAACTTTTAGCCTTTGTTTAACGTGTTTCAACCTCTGTTGCAGAAGATACATTTTAGTACACTGAATTTACGTATCCTCTGTCCACCATCTTGCAATATTGCTAATGAATTCAGGATGGGTAAGCCACATGTTTTCAAACCGGAAAGGTATGTTTCATGGAGTTTCTATAACTCTTCAAGTTGAATAGGCCAGTGGTCCTAGCCTCCGAAAGGAAGTATCATTGCTACTAAGTTATGGTCTGTGAGGATGAGGTCCTCTGAGATAATGAATCTATCCAGTTTAAAGGCCACTTAAGTTGCTCCTCCCCTCTTATTATTCCACGTAAAGATACCATTACTATTTTCTGTATCTACAAGCTTCATGTTATTTATGAAATTCTGGAATGCTATAGAATCTCTGCCTAGTGATCTAGTTCCCCCTTTTTTTTCGTGAGAGATCTAATCATATTGAAGTTCCCTCCCCAAATCCAGGAGATACTCAGATGCCTTCCTCTTAGACTCCTCCAATGAGGTTAGAAGTCTGAGTTTATCTTCCGACTTTTGTGGACCATAAACATTAGTGAGCAAATAAACTTTCTTGTCCCCCAAAGGTTAGATGACCACTAATAAATAGTTCCTGGATGCTTCAGCATCTCAGATACTTAGTTTCTGAGGGTTCTAGAGTGTGAGAATTCCCCCTACTACTTTGTCTGCTTTAACTTCTAGATATTCATATTTGATAAGTTGTTTTCCATGTATCTCTCTTATTTTTTCTATTGAGCATTTAGTTTCATGGATGAAAATCATATCTGGTTTATCTTCTTTCATTCTATTGCTAAGATTCATTTGTTTCCTTTTACTTCCTAGACCCCTAATATTCCATATTGTGAGCTTCATTAAGAAAGATTTGTAAATGAGTAACTAGTTAGGTCTTTCCTCTTACCTAAATCAATCATGAGTTTTCCACATTCTATCAGCAACTCATTCTGTTTTCTCCTACCTCTTTTCTTTCCTGGGTTCCTAGGAGCTAGTCCATGTGTTGCCTTCATTGTTTTCACCCCTTCGTTGTCTTAACTATCATGGTTTCTTTTAACTCCTAGACCTTTTGCCTCAGTTCTCCATACGAATATTTGTTGCACTCTATTAAACTCCTCTTGTGGTAACGAATCCATTCCTTTGGTGGTTCCCTGCTCCAGGAACTTTTCCAGATCTAGATGCTTCCTATTGAGAATATCCTGCATGTCATGATCCTTTGTTCCCACCTCACTCGGGGTCATCTCTTGGTCCCTATCAAGTTCCATAGTGTTCGTTCGATCCTCCTTTTGTTGATTGTTATCATGTGTATCCCCCATACTCTCTTCCTTTTCCTTCTCTACAGGGTTGTCCTTTGATGACTGGTTCGTTTTATCTTGCTCCTCTTCTTCTTCTAATACCTTGTACCTATTCTGACTTAACTGCTTTTCCTTGTTGCTTTTCTTTTGGTACTTTCTCCCTCCTTTACCTCTGTTCCCCACTTTGTTAAAGATTTCAGTTTATTTCCCTGAGGTAGCTTTAGCTTTGCTTTCCATTTTATTTAAGGGGCAGTCTCTGAATAGATGCCCATGTTCATGCATTTGCGGCATCTTAAAGGAATGTGCTCATAGTCTACCGCTTGCACCCATTCTTCATCAAATACTTCTAGAATTATTTCATCCAGTAGAGCTCCAGAGAGGTCTAACTCAACGCATATACGGGCAAATGAGGTATACTTTCCCCGCATAGTGGCCTCCGAAATTTTTACAAAATGCCCTAGTTTATTTCCTATTGCTTCTAATGATTCTGGCTGCCAGTAATCTAGAGGTAGGGAATAGAGCCTTACCCAAACCGGGATCGAAGTGAATGTCTCACGCTCCGAGACAAAATTCATTACCCAAGGCCGCATATAGAGTCCTGCAGCAGCATAGAAGTAAGGCCCTCCTTCAAACACTTTGTCTTTACCTTCTATGTTTGTAAAAACTACAGTGAAGAAACCTTTGGATCCAAGGTGCAAATCTATATCTCCCTTGGGTTTCCAATGATTCTTTATCCATGCCTGTAAAGCCCTCTCTGATGGCCATAACCCCATAAATTTACAAATGACAGCATAAGTCACCATGTGTTCCCTATGAGCCTATAGCGTTGGATTGCTTAACATCACTCGAGGTGTGATGGTTGCCTTAGGCTTACAAGGTCCAGTTCGATTTCTGGTGTCAACCTTCTGATTAACTCCATCTGATCGCTTTTCTTTTCTGACTTCCTCCTGTGTAGTTTCTTTCTCCTGTGAGCTTCTATTTTCCTGTTTCCCTCCTCCTAAAACTCTAGTTTCAGCCTCCAGAGGTTTCTTAAATCGATTAGAAACTGCCTGACTATAGGAGGGAGTGGAACTCCCCCCATCTCCCCTCTCCATGGCACCCAACACTAAACTTCTGCTACAAACCCTAGCTCTGCGCAAACCCTAGCTCTCCGTTCTCGTCAATCCCTTAAGTTTACTTATTAAACGAATAATTATTCTTTTTATTAACAATGTTAAAGGAAAAATTATTGTCTAGAAGCCTTCTCCAGTCGAGTATGATAGCGATGTTGTAATGTAATGTTTAACATTTTAACTAAATCAAATTGCATAAAAAATAAAAGTAAACTTAAATAAAAAGATTAATGTAATATAAACATTTTAACTCAATCAAAATAAATAACAAAATAACATTATAAAAATAAAATAATAATAAAATAAAAAACAACTCATGATATTGACTCATAGAATCGAGAACTTATGATATTAATATGAAATATAATTTATTTAATAAAGAGAATTAAACCATATCTAGATTTATCTTAACTGATTTACCAAAACAAATTATTCTTTTCGTAATCATGTCAAAAAATTTATTATAATATTATAAAGAAAACCTTATTTATTCCTAATCGCAACACACTACGTTGATAAAAAAATTCCATTTGGAAAACCTGAAATTATAATGTTGAACTTAATTTTATGCTCATTATCGTGCTCATGATTTTCTTTATTGTCGTTTAGTAATCCCACGTTTTTAAAAATTCCATGTTCTGCTGATTTTGTGAATGCCCATCCATAAAGCGTTCCATGTCATATATATAATATAATATATATATATAAAATTATAATATATTATACATATCACCACCTATTTTTTACACCACATAACAAAGAACTAATTTTTAAACATAAAATTCCAAGCGAGCGACAAGGTCATATCACTAATTTTGTAAACACATATCACCTACCTACAAAACAAAAAACTAAATTTTTAAAAAGACATAGTCGGGCTTAAACAAAGTTATAGATGTGTGTTTATGGTTATGATAGTAAAGTTATCGGATAATAAGTTTTGTTTTTTTTAATAATGTGGACAGTTTATTATTTTTGTCGTGGCTTATGATTATGAAAGTTATTGTTGGGATATTTTTATTTTTTATTTTTTTATATAAATGTAATAATAAATTTATAGAATAAGTATAATTGGGATTAAAGTTTAATGTTAGTTACGTAATAATGTCTAGTATTATAATAATATATTAATGTCATCTTTTGTAATGTAATAAGTTAGTTTTAATTTATTTTAAGTTTCGATTTATTAATTTTGGAGAAAAAAAATCAAATTCATTGAGATATAAAAGGAAAAAAATTATTTAAAGGGATTTATCTTTCTTAACACGTAAATTCAAAATTAAAATATTTTTTTTTTAAACCTATCTTTTTATAAATGTGTCCCTTTAATATATGAAATGTCATCTTAACTTGAATTTGAATATATGAAATGTCTTCCTAACTTGAGTGCTAAATGCATTATTTTGTTTTTCTCGGCAAAGATTAATTCTATTAAGAGGACGTATGGTACAATATGAAGTTACAACCAAGAGAAGCAAAAAAACGGGCAGCCGAAAAGGATAAATTATCTACTTCGACCCCTAAGAGAAAACAAGAAGAGAGCAGTGCTAAGCAAGAAGTAACAAGAAGAACATATTAACAAGAGCAGAACAAAGGATTCTACCCACGATGGGTAGAATCCACCATTCGGCATTTTTTTCCTTTCTTTTTACCAACTTTGACCCAACCAAGATGACTCTGTTGAGCTGGCATGATTTGCAAACTGAGCTGGGCTGACAGAGAGGTATCCTTGTCTGAATCCGAGGGAGAGGACTCATGAATTCTTTTCTGTGAGATTGGTGGGACAGAAGATTCCTTAGGACCAGTCGAGGGCAGATCTTGTGCCAGCTTTGCGTCCATTCCTTCCGCGTCGCCTTCCTCTTCATCTGAGCTGGAATCAAAATCATCCATGGAAGGAGGATCATGAGGTTTCCAGCTTTTGGATTTTGGCTTAGGATTGGCTTTCTTCTTTTGGGCAGGCATCGAGGGACAAGAGTTCTGAAGGTGCCCTGTGTGATGGCAATTTCGGCAGCGAAAGGTTGTGTTCTCGTAATCCAGGGTCTGAGTCCAATGGAAGTCTCCAATTTTGAGATTAATCTGATCAGGTAGACCTTTGCTCATGTATATTTCTGCACAGATTCTAGCGAAGGTGTATATGCCCTTTTCCCCTCTAGAGGTGTCTGTGGCTAGAAAGCGGCCTAGAGTATTGCGAATCCCTTGGAATACAACAAAGTGCCATAGATGCGTCGAGAGATTAGGAATTCTGACCCAGATGGGGAGCTTGGTGATGATTGATGTAGAGGGATTAAAATCTGGGAACCAAGGGGTGAGGAATAAACCTTCTGAACCCGAAAACCATGGGCCTTCAGTTAATGCTTTTTGGTAGTCCTCACTGAGAGCAAACACTACAATGAAGAAACCCTTTGAGCAGAGAAGAACCTTGCAATTTTTGGTCCAGTTAGAGTGAATCCATTGGTAGAGATCTGTTGTGCGTGGCCATAACCCATTGAACCTGCAAATAATGGCATGCTCTACATACTTTTGGATTTTCTCATCTAGCGTTGGATGCATGGAGGGGATTTCCTCCAGTTTGTCCACCAAAAATGGTTTGGGAGCCTGAGCTTGTGGAGCTGTTTTCTTAGGCATCTGAGTATGGACAGCATCTTTGTATGAAAAATCCGCAGCTGAAGATGATTGTCCAATAGCTCCCCCTCTCAAATGAAGGGTAAAAATGATGGAGGCATTTCTCTTAATGCTGTAAAAAGAAAGGGGATAAAGATCCTCAAGTTGTTTACCTTCGTGGAGGAGGCGTTGAGATGCAAAGGGAATCCCCAGCCTAAATTCCAGGATTTGCTTGAGATCCTGCACTAGATCCGAAGAGCTCACCCATAGAAGCAGAGTTTTGCCAAAAAGGAGCATGATCTAGATCTAGAACGAGGTAGAGTGATCAAACTTATGCTTTCCTCTACAAATCTGAGACAAGAGGAAGCTGGTGCTTTGGTGGGCCACCTTTTCTTGAACTTATCGCAGGGGCTTGTGAGAAGCCGACATTCCATGTCTGCTTATTCGATCAGGGCAGAGCAAGTACAGGGCGGTGGCATGGAAGCTCCTAGACGATTCTTTTCTCATGATGTTTCCCTTGGAGCTAGGGCTTTGCTGTCTGGTGAACTCTATGGTAGCCCTCTGAAACATTGGACTGTTGGAGTGTAGGGGCTGGCTGGAAAGATCGCAGCCTTGCTCTAAGACAGATATTGCGCGTGGGTTCCTGGCGATGTCATGCTGGATCCATAAACTATTGGGATGCAGGGTTAATCTGGAACCCTCGAAGTTTGATTTGTTGCCTGTCAAAGTATCCAGAATCTTGGCGGCCTACAGAAGTTCCTCGAAGCCGGGCGCCTTCCTTATCCTCATTGCGAAGCTGCCAACGACCTGTAGATGAAGAGTGTCCACCGCCATATCTGTTGCAGTGCATGCGCAGCTTGCTGAGAGCCCAACTCGTGCATGTTTCTCTTTTTTCTTCGCAGGGTTGCATGTGATCTTATTCACTGGGTGTGGTTTGAATGGAGTTGGGGCCCCTCTGAAGCTCGCGTCGCCATCTTCTGCAGGGCCGAGCGAACGCCAGACGACAGCTGAAGGTAGGGAGGCGACGGCAAAGAGATTAGGGTTCATCATTCTTTGTCCTCCTCCGGCAAATTCGATGTGCAAAATGCACTATTAATAAACAACAAAAATATTTTTAAATAACTACAAAACTATATATACTTTTTTACCTAAACTCTTTTGAAAACTTTCTAAACATGAACAAGGTTTATAAGACTACATACTATTTGTATATTGAAACTTACAAATTTGTAAAAATGGAGAAATTGTATATTATTTTTTTATTCAACAATATGCAATTTCATTTTATATTGATTGATATTATAATAATATTAATTTCAAAATATACGAATTATTTTTTAAAAGATAAATATAAATTATATATTTTATATTATTAAATATAATGTCATAGTAATTAAATTTATAATAAATCAATTAAAATATATATATATAATTATTTCATGATAATAATAAATTAACATATATTATATATATAATATATATATTATATACTTTTGTAATGCACCAATATGAAAATTGAAGATTACATATCTTAATTATAGAGATATGAATATGTGATATTTAACATAACTAGCGAATTAGATAGGATATGATAGAGGGGTTTTTACTTTGCAGAGGGATGATGGAGTTACAGGTGACTAACCCCTATGGTGAATGTAAAGGAGTTTTACTTCATATAGTCTGAGGTCAAAGGTGGTTTTGAGGACAATTTCCTCTTAATTCTATTATCGAAACATGGTGAGGGTTATACGTAGTGATTAGATGGAAGACCTTGTGGATTATTCTTTTAACCCCTATGAATTCACCCAGACATGGGTTGACCCTCCAACTCAATTGTGTTTTGTGGAGGATAGGGGTACAAGTGTCATCTTATGGGAGCTAGATGGATGTCAGGTCGAGGGGGTAGTCATTGATACATCTCAACCTCAGTCACTATCCATGTGTTTGGAATTGGCTAGAAGTTTATTGCCCTCTCCTTTTATGTAGGCTCAGGGAGCATCAATAGAACTAGTAGTTTGCATAAATCATGAGGTCGTGGATACAATGCCTTGCACCAATAGGGAACAAGAGTTTGCTTCTTTGTTTCTCCCGGATGTGGGTGTTTTTCCAAGTTTGGAAGATAGATCTAAGAATGTATAGGAGTAGTTAGGGGTTCTTCACCGATAAGGGCCCAAGTAGCTTTAGAGTGAGTTCTTTCATGGTGTGGAGAGGGGCTATGTTCCCTACAACTCTAGCAAATTTGGACTTGGACTAGAGGATATATACTTCAAAAAAATTTCTCTAGGTTTTCTAGGTGGAAACCCTAGTATTGATGAGTCAGTTGCACCAATACAAGTAGTGTGGAAAGGAGTCATTGAGACTAAAAAACCTAATTAGGAGACCTTGGAAAAACCCCATGAAGCCTAAAAAAAATATGGACACATGTGTTTCATAAACAAGAGAAAAAAGAGAGAATGCATGAAGATTAAGTATGATGACCTTAAACTGGCTCTTGGGGAGAGCATTCAATTAATACTTAAGGTAGTGTGAATGGTAGGATTGGTTGTGATGTGTCGAGCGAGGGGGAGGAGATTTTCAATTAATTTCCTGCAAGATTGAGTCAGCAGAGAATGGGGCAAAATTTTGGTACAAATTCCCATGGTAACTTTCCTCGCTTGAGGATGGTTTATGTTTTGTTTTAGCTCTATGGAAATAGCTTCCTAGGTTTTCAAGAGAAATTGGAGCATTGACTCCAAATTTTTTATGTTGAAAAGAGGACACCTTTGTTCGATGCGAGTTGCAATAGGCTTAGTTTTGCTCCAATTGGGTTAGGTTTCCATGGATACCATTATAGTATTGGTCGATGGATGCTTTTCTGACCAATGGGAATAAATTGGGGGAAATATTAGAATCAGACATGTCCTTCCTATCTACGAGAAAAATGTCTCTTACCCGAATATTGGCAAAATTGGACCGTTGTGAAGGTCTCTATGCAAAACTAGAAATGACTTATCTCAAACTATCCAACCATCAAACTTTGGACTATGAAGGGAACCCCTTAAAATACAAAATATGTCATTAGCATCATCATTTAATGCAATATTTCTCCCTCTTTCACAACCCAAAAGGGCTTTGCAGAACACCAGTTGGGTAGAAAAAGGGGGTTGCAGACAAAGGACCAGAAGAACATGGATGATTTGATTCCTCTAATCAAGTAGTCAAAGTAAGATCGTCATATGACAAAGCCTTTAGAGTTTGTTTCCTCTAGAGTCAAAGGTCAAAAGGACATGGAAATGGACTCAACACTAGTAGACAAAGCATAGTCAAATGTTCCTCCTCCTCCCGTGACCTTCCTTAGGGTACTTTTTCTCTCCCTCCCTATGTATCAAATTTAATTATTTCCTTTACAAGATTAGATATGATAACTACCTCCCCCTCTATCCCCTCACAACTCATGCCTCCCTCTCCCTCCTTATCTATGTCTTCTCAAGTGCCATGTTTGCATCCCTCTCTTTCACCATCTTGTCCCTTCATGAGCGCAGAATTACCCTTTGCATAGGAAAACTCCTATGAATTCCTTTCCCAATACAATATTTGTCCTAGAGGTCCTAAAGGAGTCTTTTCACAATGTTTTGGAGGATTGGGTCCTTTTTCCCTGCCCAATTTTGGGGCTTGATTGATGGGACACAAATTGTACATGTAAAAAGCCAAATTGAAAGTTAAACAATGTAGAAATTTCCTGAATAATATGACACTTATTCAACCAAGATTATCATGATTATACACTATTGTGGAATGCATGCATAATACATAATCTCATCTACGTTGATCATCAATTTAGCAGTATTTAGAAACATATAGATGTGCACATTGAAGCATCAATCACACATATCAACACAGTATGTACTCGAGGAAAGCATAAAGCCGAAAACCCCACAACTATTTGTATATTATATTGATTGAGATCATGTAACAGTACATAGTACAATACTAGCTCCACCTGTTACACACAATACAGCATAGATCTGAATCAATCACTGCCTCAAATCACCTCTGCCGCTTTCCTGCCTCCACTGCACAATCCTGCATAGAGAATGGATGAGAATAGCTGAACCATTCATGTGTTTCCCTTGTGTAACACTACGCAATCCTCATTGGCAAATCAATCCCACTGATTGTGCAAATCACATGCACAACTATAGTCACAACTGACAGCTGTCTTTCCCTTTCACTTACCTCTAACACTTGTCTCCACTGAATTGTTCATGCACTGAGTTAACTGATGTATTCTTCAGTTGCTTTGTGAGTTAATAATTAGTGAATTAATTAATAACTAATTCACATCACTCAACATTAGTCTATTTGCCAGTTAGACTAACTACAACTAGTTCAACTAAGTCAAACTGAACACA
>APFE030651225.1:0-11940 GCA_000404065.3 Pinus taeda
TTTTTTGTTTAATATAAAGCAAAAATTTATTAAAATTTATCCAAATGTATATCTATTTAACCACAATTTTCTGAACCCTCCAAAATTATTATCTTGAGTTTTGCCATCTAAAAAATTTAGATATCAATAATTTGATACTACCCACACTTCATAAATCCATTATTACAATACATATATAATAATTGTATATTAAATTTAATTATCCTTGAAGGTTCTTTTTACTTTTTATTCTTATTTCGTATTACTTCAAAGAGTTTTAACGGACTCTGTTAAAAGGTCAATCATCCTTATTTGAAAGGCAGAAGAGAAATCTTAAAACACCTCAACCAAGAGAACCAACATATATAGAGTTATACATCGATTAATGCATGTACGGAGGCGGTATATGCCACCTATTAAATTTAACCACCAAATATATTATTGCACAGGTATCTACAATATCCTAAACCAAAAGGGCTATATTATTGGACAGGTAGCTACAATATCATAAACCAAAAGGGCTATAATTTAAGACAAAAACTGAAATATTATATTAAAATAGTATCTCCATCTTTTACTTTTCTGCAGTACCAGAATATGTATCCGTTACGTAGTTTATACGAAAATAGGTGATATTTTGACTTATTTATTCATCGAAGTGTCTACAGTTGTTATTACAGCACCCAGTAAACGAGAGTCTATACATACTCTTAATTGATGAAGTTTACTTCTAGCCAGCCGTAAAGCTCGAAATGGATTAGCTTAATCCTCGGATTGCTTCATTCAATGAGATAATGACTTATGCAGTGATAACCGTTTCAATTGCTGCAACTGCTCCTCTTGAACGCACAAGACTTTTGGAGCTCTCTGCATCTTCTTCATCCCATATCTCAGGGAGTGCTTCTCTAATGTTGTGAATGCTTTCAAGGGCAAAGTCTGCTCCCTCTGTTCGGACCGAAGTGCCCACCTGTTCGCAGTGAATGCCATTATTACAGTTATAAAATAATGAAGTAGCTTCCCTGTTACAAAAAAATCAGTTCCCATTTAAGAATCATTTGGTCTTACCAATACAGTGTGCAGGTTTGCACGCTTCCCTGCAGCGATATTCCGCGGACTGTCATCAAAAAATATCTGCAGGAAAACATAACAGATCCACAGTCGATTTATAATGGGCACTGCTAAAATGACATACATAATGTAAAGAAAAATGGATGCTGTGTTCCTTGATACATGCCATCAATATTTAAGCAAGCGATGGGGATTTGGGACTATATAACTGTTAGAGTATCATATTCTCTTCTAGCTCCTCTTTGTAGGAGAGGAATCGCGATTTTGGAACAAGTGGACGACTAGGCAATGTGTAGAATGTGATGAGGTTAACAAGCATCAGTTTCTTGTTGAAACACTGCTGTCACATAATTTTATGTTTTGGAACTGCCAGCGTATATTATGTTATTGTGGCTGCTGTGGTGAAAAGGAACCAGTGAAGAGGGCATGGTTGTGCATTATGTGGGATGTGCTCGGCCTAACATGCATCTCTTTCATATGGAAACCGTGCCATAACATTACTTTTCAAAAGTTAACTAATGTATTCAACCTTGGAGAATCTCTTACACTAAGATTTAGTCTCATACCGTTCTTTGAGGATCAGCATTTGCAAGGTGAAGAGCCTGCTCTATGGCTTCGTTTGAGGGTTTGCAAATTATGGGTGTCCTCCGGATTGTGGTGTTATCAGTGGACAAATACCATTCGTTATTGCTTTCAGTTGTTTGTGGAGGATGAAGTGTCTCAAAACATATTATGCCCTCAAAGCAATCTTCCAACCCTAGCTTCTTAAGGACCTTTGAGGCATGAACTTTGTCACCATTTGTAAATATCTGTTTCACATTAAAAAGCATAGTAAAGGCACATGCTTCCAAATTTCCTCAAGAGTTTAGGCTCCATCATCATGTGTTATCATCATATAAAAAATTTGAAGGGATCCATATGAGCTTACAATTTTCCGCTGAGGCATGCTTAATAACAAGCTCTTCAGCACAGGGTCTGGTTTAAGACTCTCATATGGCAGTCTTCCGTGAACGAATCTGAATAAGTAAAGCAGGATAGGGTTTCAAGCCAAAAGCAATCAACGATACCACAGAGTCCAAACAAGGTAAAGAATGAAAGGTAATCAATAACATTTCCTCTGATTCTGTAGAAACATAAGATTTTCGTAATTTACAAAGCACGAGGACATGAGATTCCCTAATTACCTGTGGTAATCGTCAACGTCAAATATATAGCCAGCCGCCTGCAGTTCCAAAAAGGTGATCATAACAAGGCAATGAATTTATGAAAGTCAAGCAACACAGGATGTCAATTCAATCGCAGAGCACAACCATGAAGCTGAACATAAGTCCATTATTGCCATATTTTATAAATTGATATGGCTAGACATCTGTAAATCCTTCACTTACCATTCATACATCATCATCCGTGGGGTAAGAAAAAAAAGGTTCCTGAGGTTTAAAACACCAAAAATGAAAAAGGGAGTTTTTGTTTTGTAGTTAAGCAAAGGGTCCCTTGGTAGAATGATGGCTAGTGCATCAATTAAAAATCCCATGGAATAATTATGCACTGTATATCTCATGATACTGTGCACTCCTTACCGGAAGCATGAGCTAAGGAAAGTGGCCCATAATTTTTTTGTGAAGTTATTTGATACACCTATAACAGCGGTAAGGTTATCGAACTACCTCAGTAGGACGCTATAAAATTTCCCCAGCGCCTAAAAACACCCATTTTAACATGAGAGGTTCAAATATTCTACCAAAGTCCACTAAACATAAGGGATTGAAAGCATACCTTCAGTCCAGCCATGGTTGTCCCATAAGTCTTGTATAGCTCTCTGCACAGATCTGGAACCCTGCTCTTCTCAACTCCGAGCTTTTGATTCACATAATCTGCCACACAACAACCGGATTGCATCCACAATTAACAATCACATCTTACTTCCTTGCCAAAGCAAAACTGTTAATTGCATTTATAAATAGGTGAGGCTCGGGTGATTTAACTGAGTGAGTGTCCATATATGCTTAACTAGCGAATATAATCTATCCAAACAATGCCTTGTTCCATGCAATATGAGGTTCTTAACCCTATTTAATTTGCAACATTAACATTGGAATAAAAATTGTATTTAGAATATGCAACGTATTACATACTAAGGGGTGCAATTCAAAACTCGGTTTAAATTAGAATCCTATTATTTTTACATAAGAGAAAGAAAAATTACATATTTTCTCAGAGTTATAACATTACCTGCAATGTTGTTGGTGCATGCTGCAGCAAGTCCGGAACTCAACGGATATAATGTGTCATCCAGATCTAAAACAGCAAGATTGGAATCAGAAACGAACACATCCAGCAGTGTTTTCGACAACCGTTGAAAAAAGAAAACAAAACACTGTTATACTCACCAAACAGAAGGCAGTCATATCGAGGCCTCCGTTCTGTTACCAATAGATTCCCATCCACCGCCATTAACGATCACTCTGTAATAGATATAGCATATTCTAATATCATACGAAATAGTCCTTGAATCTAAAAAAACCTAATACAAACTTGAGAACAAATCCAGGAAGATTGCTTCTAAACATCACCAAATATGTTGAATTTGGTTGGAGTGAAGAAGATACCTAGCCAAATGCAACAGGGAGGGAGGCAATGTCCACTGAATGAACTGGGCATGCGGGTAAAATTACGGATGACAGAGAAGGCCAAGAGCGAGCTTTCGGTTGAGATGGAGTGGAACGGGAGTCTGAAGTAAACATTGAGCACCTTAAATAGATCTCTAACGCCACACCCCATATAAGGGGCTACTCGGTGCTGATTTCATTATTGTCGTCAGCATCCCCGTGCTTTCAACTTCATTGGCATTACAGTTGTCAGAGTACGGTTGATTTACTTATTGATGTATCAAATTGATTATTAAAATGTACAGCACGGTGGTTTGGGCTGTGGTATCGAAGGACATGCTTTTTACTATTTTAACCAATATATCATGACGATGAATGTCCATTAAGATAGTGTGTTCTATAAGATATTATGAAAATAAGATAGTGTGCTCTATAAGATATTAATAAAATAAAAATTTAATGTTATTTTTCAAAATCTTATTTCTATAATAAAAAGAAGTGAAGTAGCTCTTTAAGATCAGTATAGTTGAGCTGACTTAACATATCAAGAAAATTAGAGATGTAGCAAATGTTAAGACACACACAACTACAATAATGGGTAAGAAAGAAATATTTTTCATTTCTACTTTCTTAGTCCCTTATATTTATATTTATATATATTATTATAATATATAGTATATATAATATATTAATTAAATTTGTTTCATAAATAGATTATGGTAAATTCAAAATTAACCATTACGCCCATAAGGGATCTTCTTTGAGGTGTCAACTTATTAGAGTGAAAAGAGATTGGGATTTCCTTAAATGCTTGATAGATCCAAAATAAACAGGCTGGCTTAGTTATTTTCTTCCAATTAAGAAGAATAACTAAGAAAAACCATGTTTTTTTTTTTTTTGTTACTTTTGAATTTATATTATATTATATTTTATATTTATTTTACTGACGAAAATTTTAAAACATTACAATATCTCTACATATAAACTAAAAACTACAAATAAATTAACATATGATTTAACTATTATTTTTTAATAAAAATTCATAATTAAAAAATTTAAACATAATTTAAAATAAAAATATAACTATTTAAAAATACAATTATAAAATAATAAAAAAATAAATTATAAAATAGCTATAATAATAAAAATAATAATATATTAATTTTTTCCATTATTCCTAGATCATAACAATAATACTCACTCTCACCTTATATATATGTATATGTATATATGGGGTATATTTTATATTTAATAAAGTAAAGTTAAAGTTCAAAACTATTCAAAGTCAAGTCAATTCAACAATTTATATGATATTTTGATTTGAAATTTTTAATAATTTTATTTGGATCTTCCTAGTAACAATTTCAAAGATTAAAAGTTCAGTAATATTTTGTTTTAATATTATCTTTGTGTTTTATAAATTATTCTAGCATGTGTAGATTTAGTTTATTTACTTGTTATTTTCAAAATTAATATATTTATTAATTATTTTATTTAATATAATTAAATAAATAAATAAAAATGTTAGTTTCAATTTATTTAATCTATTTAATTGTCTAATTTTTGAATCGAATAACTTAGAAAAATAACGCGAAAAGAATGAGTAGATATTTTAAACTAGCATTTGCAGCCATGGATGCAAAGGAAACGCCGTAAGGCACAGTATGTGTAAGAATATTGAAACGTGAATAGTCTTTAGCAATTTTTTTTGTGAAAGGAAGGGGCGTCGATGACGAGTTTTAATTTGAGGAAGGCATGCCGAAACCGCTGAAAAGGAATGCAAGTAGCTGCAAATATGCATTAAACTTGTCTAGAGGCCTTTGTTTGCTGCCGGTAAAAATTGTGGAGTTAAAGGGGAAGACAAATGAATGAATCAACGTGAACAAACAATCGGGCAACCATATTGATTTGGAGAGGGCCACCCAAGAAATGATTATCCAAAACGGAAATTAAATTAGTAGGAAGATATACCGAAAACATGTAGTATATTAAATAAGGTCAATTGATTTTTCCAATAGAATATGTTAAAACCCATTGACAATGAAATGGGCGTGAGGATATAAACTATCAAAATGGTATTGATCTTGAAACATCCCTTTTTCAAGTTTCAAATGGAAAACACAAATAGGTGCGAGGACTCAAAATAGCAAAATGGTATGTGATGCTGAAACATCCCTTTTTAAGTGTGAAAGGGAAAATACAAATAGTGTATTGTAACATCCTTTTTCCAAGTCTGAAATGAAAAACACAAATAGTTGTGAGGACACAAGCCATGAAATGGTAATCGATGTTGAAACATCATTTTTTAAGTATGAAATGGAAAATATAAACAGTGAATTGTAACCAGATAGGTCCAAGAAGGAACACAATAGCGTAAATAAGATTGTGCTTGTCATTTCATATTTGAAGTTGTAGGAAAACATGGTGGAGGAAGCGAAGACATGAAGAAGCAGCAATGGACCTGCGAAATGTATGTTTTGTTAGAATTAGGAATATGTAAACCAGTTGCGGAAATGTATCAGTAATGCTTTGCAGGCGAGTTGTGTCAAAATGAAGCCGGAAATAATGGAAATGAAGTTACCTTTGCTATGGGGATCCATATATTGTTAGTGGAAAATGCATGGTGAATAATGTCAGGCTGAAGACCACTTGGAGGTTAATGCGCAGCTGAAACTGCATTTTTTTTGCTTGCCAGGCTACTTGTCATTGTGGAGGTAGGTTATTTCTCATTCCATGTGGCCTGTTGCAAAAGAAGGAAAAGGTTAGAATGAGATGTATAGATAATATAAAGACATTCTAATATTTGATCATTAGACCAACATTGACTAAAGTTGGTCGATGTTGAAAGATATGAAAAGCACGCTATGAAAAAGAATTAGGCAACTAAATGGAGGGAACCTTTTGTTGATGTCAAAGCATGGGTTGGAGCAGAATATCTGGAGGCGGCATTGAACGAAGAATGTCTTCTGCGTGTTTTCTGCGAGCAATGTTTTTGTTGTCCTTCATTTTATTGTAACGATCGAAACTGAATGCGGGGTTAATCCGTAGAGCCTGTAGAGAAGGGACTCTTGAAAGAGCTGTGAATGTGAGACCTTGACGTTCTGTTTTTCCAATGTCAATTGTTGCCTTTGGAAGTGTCATACCTTGAGATTTATGTATGGTTAAAGCCCAAGCCATCTTCAATGGAATTTGTGCACGGCCATTTCTTTTTACTGCTGTAATAGGTAAGTGAGTGGGGTTTCTTTCATCCCAAGGAGGCCCAATGTATTTGGGAAAATCCATGACAACAAATGTTGGAATTTGTGGTGGTGCAGTCGTTTCTTTGTAAAATATGGTCACAATTTTTCCGAGGGAACCATTAACAAGTCTGGCCGAAACCCAAAGGTTGGAAGTCAGCATAACTTTTTCGCATTGCATAGCAATACAATTGCGCTCAAGTTGCTCGTCTTCAAAAGGAAATACTGAAATTGTGTTGTCCATCTTCAGCAAGGATCTAGCAATCGGAGTGTTTAGAGATTTCATATTTGCTTATTATGACCATTGTCTAAGCATTTGTTGGAAACGATGCATGGAAATCTGAATGAAAATAATTCTTCCCCGACAAAAGGAATCTGTGCGCGACATGAGTACGTGTGTTAGTCGTCGATTGTTGGATTGCAATCTCTAATGGTTCTGGAGAATGTTCCTGAAAGTACCTGGTGCGATTCATCGCTTGTTGACGAAATATCGTGTCTAATGTGTGACTGTGTTGAAGTGTTCCACAGTGCGCTTCCATGGCTCGTCCCTGCATATAGAGGAATGTCTTTGACGGGTGGCAACTGACCGAGATCACCAACCAATATTATGGAACAACCACCGAAAGGGGTGTTTCTTTGGCAGGGAAATGCTTCGCGAAGACGTTCATCAATATGGTTGAGAAGCTTTGGCCCAATGAAGCTCATTTCATCGATTAGTATGTATCTTATATGTTTGAGTTCCTCTTGGAATTTTGCAAGAGCATTACCTTCTAAAGGCGTAAGATCCTTTAGAGGAAGGTGCAAAGCAGAATGGATTGTCGATGCTTGTATGTTGAAGGTGGCAATCCCTGTAGGAGCGAGGAGCATGATCGGCGAAGGTCCCGGGCTTGCCAGGCCCACGAGCATATCTTTGATGCATTTAATGAGGAGGGATTTTCCTGTACCAGCAGTGCCTTGTATTATCATTCTCAGAGCGGCTAAATAATCCTTACCAGAAAAATGAGTAGAAATAATATTTAGAGCTTTTCTTTGGATTAGAGATAATGTAGTAAGGATCGCCAGGATATGTTGATGTGTTTGTAGAATCTGGTGGATGGAGCGGCTATTCTCAATGAATTGTATTGCACTATTTTGTAGATCCAACGGGATAGTGGTATGATTCTAGTTATGGGTGTCATCAAAGCCATGAAGACCAAGCATGTCAAGATCATTTATGAGAAGCTCATTTGTTGGGTGTAATTGGGAAAGTAATTCCCATTCATTTATTTCCATGGTGTCTGTTGCACTGGTTTCATTTATAGCTGAGGTATCATCTGTGACAACCTCAAAATCAGATAGAGTGCGGTGTTGATGCCAAGGATTGTAGAATGGACGAAATGTCTCCCAATTTGCGGTGAATTCTGCAGGAGAATCTCCTATATCCTGGACAATATGGCGAAAAGGTTTGAATAGCATAAGTTCAACCCTGCAAAAGTCAGCGTAGCAAGGTTTAGTTATGGATGGTATGGAGGAGTAACGTGGTATGACCCGAACAATTGCTTTTGTAGGCCTTTGTTTCCATTTGTTTGTTTTGCGACGAGGATCATATGACCAGGACCTTGCTAATTCTATTAGTGATGTGGCCTCTAGGGTGGAAGGGCGCTGGATATATGTGTCTATGATGTGTGGGGATGTAGTGGAGGTGGCGACCATTTGCGGAAGGCGCAGAAGAATTTTCTGGCTTACATTTAAGGAAACAAATGGCCGGCTACATAATGTTAAGGGCAATTTTTGCAGCATATGGCAGGTTTCCTGTGCTCCAATGTCACGATCGACAAGGGTTTCAGCAAGAAATTTCCAAAATGCGGATGTTGCTGGGTCAGCAGTGGGTGAAGAAAGGACAATTCTACGTAGCATTTGGTGGAAGCTTTCAGATTTTTTTTCTGCTTTGGATGCATATTTGGCGATATATTTTTGCACAGCGTGTATGGAGAGCACGGTTGGCAGTCAACATTTGCACGGCAAATAGATAGGATGGTAGGGTTATGTCTATTGAGTCGATCGTCATTGTGAGCAGGGGTGTATGTTTTCTGGCCACTGGAGTCAATGAATAAGGCCGATTTTGGGTGTAATTCCCATGGTGCTTTATAACGACATTGGAGCGAGGACCCTTTTTTTCTTAGGCACGTGCTTTTCGAGCATTTTGTGTGACGTTCAACACAGTTGACGAGTTGTTCATAGTCACTGGAAGGATTGGTACTGAATATTTGTTGTGTGGACAATAGACAAGGGTCTTTGGGATCTGGCCTAGCATTTGGTTGGCTTGAAGTTGAAGGAGCACGAGGGTTCCAAGCGGAAATATATTTGTCGAAGAACTGCCTTGCAATATCTACTGCTTCTGTGTCTTCCCAGTTGAGGCTCTCCATATCAGGTGCATTTTCGATCCAAAGGAAACCATGGATGTGCGCAGAACCCCTGTGTTGCCATTCATACCTATCAAGTATGCATTTTTGTAAGTTAATTTTGCAATAGGTGAGGAATGTTGTTTAGAGTTCTTGGAGGGAAAAAAAAAATGCGGCAGAATGTGTACCTGTACCAGTAATCTTTTGTATTCAAGTGTTTCTCCAAGATAATCTCATGAAATGCTGTGAATCTATGGTGCATATACAACGATGTTAAATGTGGGTAAGATACAATGTTTTCATTTCTCCACTTTTGTTGTTTTGCAATATCAGAAGGAAGACATCCGTGCATGATTGCATGAAGATCAGGCCACTTTGTATCAGCTGCACTCAATGTGAAGAAGAACGTCGGGCATCCGAGTTGAGATATCATGTCCGTTAGTTCAGTTTTAGCTTTGTGCCAAAATGACCTTGTTCCACGTAAAGAGCTACCGAAGTGCATGACTTGCTCTGCCAACTGCTCATCCGGAAACTGCTGTAAGCGGAGGCTTAGATCCTGAATAGATACTGGAAAGTTATCTGTGATGTTCTTTTTCACAAAAAACGATGTTGTTGCTTGACTGCGATGCCGCATCATGAGATTATATATGTAATAACGAAAGCGTGGGTGCTTTCCAAATCTGTTATTATAGTAACGTATGAGATGGAGTGCATATTCATGTAATTGCACTGCTTTCATTCTTGGCTGATTCGGCATTACAGCTCCTGTTGGGAAAAGGGCAGGGAAAGCCATAGAGAGTAGCCCTTCTGTGTTGTATTCGTTGACTGGTGATGAACCAATTGTTGGCCACTCAATTGTAGTATTAGATTGGTGGTTGTAAGCATGCAAATAATGGCGGATTTCTTGGATTTCTGTATTTGTATTAGGTATGATGGGGATGAATGATGATGTTTGGTCAACGGATGGGTTTGTGAAATCTTCGGTGAGCTCATGGGGGGGTTCAAGTGGAAGGGGGACAGCGGTTTCTGCAGTATTGGAATGGTGAAGGGAGGAGGAGACGTCAGTGGGGATTGCTGGTAAGGATGCCAGTGCATTGGTATCAATATGGACATTCTTATAGTATGGGTCATTTGCTAATTTGTATTCTAATGCAGCGAGAACGCAATGCCTACTGACAATGAAATCATAAGCCTTATGGTCATTACTTTGACGCGTGACAATGAGGATGTCCAAGTGTTCAACACGTCGTGGCAACATGTTTGTGATTTTTGTAATGTCTTGAGGAAAACAAATTGTGTTGCCACTGTATTTATACTGCCCACCACGTGCATGTGTTACTTGAAGTATAGGGTTAACCCTAGCAATGAGCATTTCTTCTATCTGTGAAAGAGATGCAAGGATAGCTGGTTGAGGACTAGGGTCCATGTTGTTTGATAATGAGAAGCGATGACCCTTTGTTTCAGAGACGCATCTGGAGCAGCAATACACGTGGTTGGAATTGCGGATATGTATTCCCGGATATGATTCAAGACAAATGGAGCATGGGAATTTAGGTGGAAGTTTATCAATCTTTGCACGAAAATCTCGATGTGCTTGATTAGTATAAATGTTGTTGAAATCATGTGCGAAGGAGGGGTCAGGGCAATGACCAATGGATGTATTTGTTTGAGAGGTTTGTTGAGAAGATAAAGAGTCGGATAATTGCAAGGGAGGATTGTTTTCAGGGTCGGACATTGCAGACGAGGAAGGTTGGTTTTCCTTCTGTTTTTTGTTTTTTGACATTCCCTGGTGTCTTTTCTTGATTGGTAAAGCTCACGACGCCGTGCATTTATTCGTTCTTTATTTGTTGAATAGTATCTTCGAGCACGCTCATTATTAGAAGAAGAAGCCATTCGCAAAATTTATGGTACCTATAAGCAAGAGAGGGGAAAAGAAGAATGTTATTTGGAGACAACAACCATGCGATTGCAGGAAAGCGCAAGAAGGGTAAAAAACGCAATAGAAAGCAAAAGAAGGGGAAAAAATCCAAGATCTAAATAGTTCCATGGGAAATTTTTTATTTGAGCAATATTTTTGAAACAACATATTAGTATTTTTTCTATATACATGTAGGTAGTTTGATGTGTAAATCTGATAAAAGGGAAAAAATGTGAATTTGTCTACCCACATAATGCTAGGTACAATGGAGAACAATACTCATTTCAATGGTATATAAGAAAATTTCACAAGAAGGCATGCAACAGTATATCTTGTAAAGTTGTATTTATAAAATTGGACAATAGAAATTGCTAAAAATCAAGGAACACATTTTGAAAGATTTGTCTACAATGGTGAGATGTTCTGAATTTCTCGAAGGATGTTGTTGCATTCTGCCGTGAAATGCAGCTTTTCTTCTTTTATGATAACGCATTTCAAGCGTGGAACCTCTTTAAAATTTTATGTCTTCACTGACAATGTGAAGATATGATCTGTCCATAGAGCCCTAGAGACAATTTCCTTGATAAGTTCTGGATCTAAAGATAATAGATAGAATTCTTTGGCATTATTTCCTAGAATTGAAGAGCCCGCATCTTTGAAAGCAACAGTTGAAGCCAATTCACCAGTGTGATCTTGTATGTCGATTTTCAATAAGTATCTGTAATCACAGTCGCGTACTTCAGCATTGC
>APFE030651237.1:8889-51234 GCA_000404065.3 Pinus taeda
AATATATATATAAACACGAAAACATCAAATAATATCTAACTCTTTATTTTATTTTTCATAGGTGTTTTGCATTCGGATGATTCCTATCAGGCCCCCAACCCTACGGTAGCCTTTCAACCATGTTGGCGAGGTGCGGCACCACCGACCACTTTCTTTTTAATAGTACTCGTGCACATGGACTACGCCTATCCACTTACTCCTACTTAGTTTGTCATTCTCAACCAAGTATAATTAGTTATCCTTTATACCAATGAACACCCATACTTTATTCATTATGAACAACAATTGTAAACGAGAACGCAATTGCACAGTATAAAGGGAGGGGCAACTCCCTGAACAATGAGTCTACCCAACAATATATTATAAATATCAATTTACTATACACAAGTATGCTTGGCAAGACCAAGTCCCATACTTAGCCAATTTTACAATCAAGACAATCTTCGTGCACCCTTGCACGATGGGCGGGCGCTCACCCGAGCCAACAAGACACCTTCGCCAAGTCTCGGCGCAAACGGCACCTTCGCACGATCACCCGGGCACACCTCGCCCAATGACTTCACCCTTCCACCAAGTGCGTTTCCAAAAGTGCGAGTCCACCAAGAGAGCACACGAGCTACGCGCTTGGCTCTCTTATTTCTGCGCACAAGACAGCGCCTTATCCTTGAGCGAAGATCGTATGATCGAATGGTTTGATTTGAATGCTCCATTGCAACACATATATACGCATCATAGC
The DNA here is from genome assembly GCA_000404065.3 of Pinus taeda. Taxonomy (NCBI): domain Eukaryota; kingdom Viridiplantae; phylum Streptophyta; class Pinopsida; order Pinales; family Pinaceae; genus Pinus; species Pinus taeda. The sequence goes on from APFE030651237.1 coordinate 9,626, forward strand.
GTGTGCGTGGGCTGCCCAGCCGACTACCCCACAACCGCTATACACACCCCTTGTGAACGCCAAGGTAAGTCGGCCTTCCCTCCATCGTATGTCGGCCTCGTCCTTCGCATAGCGCTCCCAACCGTGGGTATAAAACAACGCAACCTTCACTTGTCATTCACCATCGTCGCAAGTCCTTCGTCGTGTTCGTCACAAGTCCTCCGTCACTCATCACATAACCGGTCGCAAGAGTCGGTCGCGCTGTTGTGCACAACCGCCCATCGCACATCCAACACGCGCCCGTGCGCGCACCCGGTCACCCGGCGCCCAACCGTGTCGTACAACTTCGAATGCCTTACATCCTCCTCCACCTGAAATTGTTGTCGTCCTCAACAACATACAATCCTGGTATCCATCCACCAAGATCATCAATATCCATGATGTCAACTCCTCCACATACTGCAAACATCCCTGCAACATATGTAGAACTCCATCTCCACCATGTCTCACCTCAGCAACCAACTGTCACCAAGATAACCATACCAAGGTACACATCCCATCGGTATGTCATACATTAGATATCCATGATCATCGACCACCCTGTCACAATGTTCACATGTTGCTCTCCACCATGGAAGGTTGGTCCCTCCAACTCAAGCTACATGTCCACTGCAATAATGTGTCAACCCCATCATGTCATCATCATCATGTGCACTACTGCCATGATACTCCAACAAGTGCTAACACATCTCTACCATGTGCCAACATCTCGTCCCATGTGAGTCTCATGCCATCTCGTTCCATGTGAGCCACTTCCATGATACTCCAACACAATTTCAACATGCCTCCATACACTTCCGGACCCCATGTCTGAACTAGTTGGGTAGCTAATCCAACCATCACTCTCAAATCATGAGAGTGAACATCCTCATCTCACCACCATTCGTTTCTCAAAACATTTGCCACATCCTGAACTCATCAAGAATAAACCATGTCCAGGTCCATGAAGTAGCCCTCATCTCATCTGCAACATGTCATGATGCTTGATGCCAAGCCATCCCTGCACCATCATACATGCTCAATCTACTTTAAGGACTCACTGCCATGAGCAGCTAGCAATGAGCCCCATCTTCTTGTCCATCTAAGAAGATGTGGAGGGAGTAGAGCCTGAAGGCTCACCCTCACTAATCATCTCAATCCATCTATCAGGATCCTCAATCTCCATCCTTTGTAGATAAGTGACCCGATCCTCCTCTCGGAGATCCGGCCTCACATATGCCTCAACATCATCATCATCATCCTCGACCACTTCTAGCCTTCTTGACAAATCCAAGATACTATCTGAAAGTGTCTTGATGACCAATGACTACTCGGTAAGCTTTGTTTCAACCATGGACAACCACTTACTCAAGTCACCCATTCACTTCTCATCCTCCATTTGCATCACTGCCAACTTACAATCATGCCTTGTTACTCCAATGGTAGGCACACCAATGGGTACATCTTCCCTTCCATCGTAAATGTACAGCTTCTTCAAATGTGGAACAACCATAGCATCAAATTGTTTCATGAATTCCATCCCCAACACAGCCTCATAGTCATATATCCGCACTATAGTGAAGTCAACCTTCCCTGTCCATTCACCAATGTTGTGTCCACCTTTTCAGCTACACCAAGAACTTCATCCGTAGGAGAATTCATTGTCTTCATTTGTGCCTTTATAGGTACAAATTTCAGCCCAATCCTTCTCGCAGTTTCTTCTCCCATGAATTTGTGAGAAGCCCCACTATCCACCATTGTGAGTACATCAAAATCTCCAACCTTCATCCGAACATACTCCAACTTATTCCTCTCATGATCCTTCTGAGAGATCACCTCTATAGCAGCAGCACCACCAAGTATCTGCATCATCCCCACAGAAGCTCCTTCCTCTTTCCCATTAGATTATGCAGTCGTAGCCACTTTCGGTTTAGAAGGACAATTCTTCACCGTATGTGGTCTAACACATATCCAACACTTCAAGACCTTCTTCGTCTTCGAATTGTCATCCGATTTCGAAGCATCATCTTTCTTCTTATCTTTCAGCTTGTTGGACTTCTTCTTCCTATCATCAAAAGTCTCATCATAATGCTCCATCAACCTGTCCACAGCAGCAAAAACTTCTTCAAGCGTTCTAATCCTTTGTCTCTTCGCTTCATTGTGTGCCCAAGGCTTCAACCCAATAATGAAATTGAATACCTTGTCCCTCTTCGCCATGTTAGGAAGTTCTAGGACCACACTTGCAAACTCCCGTTGATATGTCTGAAGGTTCCCTGTCTGCTTTATGAATTTTATCTTCATCCTTGCTTCCCATGTTTCATCTTGAGGACTGAAATGGGCATGCAAAGCTCCTTTCATTTCATCCCACGAAGTGATGTCACTAGCACTTCCACTGGTAATCTGGTCCATCCTCCTTCGCCACCACATCTTAGCATCCTTTGTTAAGAACTGAGCAGCCACCTTGACCTTTGTCTCATCATCAGATAGACCCAACCATTCCAAGTATTGCTCCATGTCCCATAGAAAGTTTCCAAGAGTCTTTGCACTCCTTGTACCATCGAAAGATTCTGGTTCCTTGACTTTCACATGAGGCACTCCTCCACCTGAGCCATGCCTCATGGCCTTCTTCAACAACGCGATCTCATCTCTGGCTTCATCAAGAGATTTCTTCAAGTCCACGATCTCTACAAGACCCTGGTCCCTTGCTTCTTCAACCTCCTTGACCCTTACTTCAAGTTGTGTACACATAAGATCAGTGTACTCGTGTTGAGTTCAAAGTTCATATAGCTCATCCTTCATCTTCAAAGTTGCTTCTTGCTCTCTCACAACCAAGTCAATCTTCTTATTCCAGTAAGCTTCCAAGTCCTCCACTTTCTCCAACAATTTATCAATAAACCCAAGAGTAGTGTCCTTCGCATCACGACTAGACCCAATATGAGATTCAGCCATTGCTAATAGCCTCTTCCTTCTTTGCAATCTAGTCTCGACCATACAACAGCTTCACCTGCAACCCAAGTCCTTGATGCAACACTTATCAAGAAGTGTTTCACCAACCTCTTTCCCTTGCAGGTACCTACCACCACAGTCACTTCTTCCAAGTGTGTGAGTACACTTGTTTCACCCAGCCCGTACAAGACTCCTCCAAGTCTTCAGACTAGCTCTGATACCACGTGTCACTCCCCCAAGCCTACATTAGTATTTCAACCATGTCGGCGAGGTGCAGCACCACTGAACACTTTATTTTTAACAATACTCGTGCACATGGACTACGCCTATCCACTTACTCCTACTTAGCTTGTGATTCTCAACCAAGTATAATTAGTTATCCTTTATACCAATGAACACCCATACTTTATTCATTATCAACAACAATTATAAACAAGAACGCAATTGCACAGTATACAGGGATGGGAAACTCCCTGAAAAATGAGTCCGCCCAACAATATATTATAAATAGCAGTTTACAATACACAAGTATGCTTGGCAAGACCAAGTCCCATACTTAGCTAATTTTACAATCAAGACAATCTTTGTGCACCCTTGCACGATGGGCGGGCGCTCACTCAAGCCACCAAAACACCCTCGTCAAGTCTCGGCACAAACGGCACCTTTGCACGATCACCCGGGCACACCTTGCCTAACGACTTCACCCTTCCACCAAGTGTGTTTCCAAAAGTGCGACTCCACCAAGAGAGCGCATGAGCTATACACTTGGCTCTCTTATTCTGTGCACAAGACAACGCCTTATCCTTGAGCGAAGATCGTATGATCGAATGATTTGATTTGAATGCTCCATCGCAACACATATATATGCATCATAGCGTGTAGGTGGGCTGGCCAGCCGACTGCCCCACAACTGCTATACACACCCCTTGTGAATGCCATGGTAAGTCAGCCTTCCCTCCATCGTATGTCGGCCTCGCCCTTCGCATAGCGCTCCCAACCGTGGGTATAAACCAATGCAACCTTCACTTGTTGTTCGCCATTGTCAGAAGTCCTTCGTCGCGTTGGTCGCAAGTCCTCTGTCGCTCGTCGCATAACCGGTCACAAGAGTCGATCGCACCATCGTGCACGACCGCCCGTCGCACATCCAACACGTGCCCGTGCGCATGCCCGGTCGCTCGGTGCCCAACCGCGTCGCACAACTTCAAAGGCCTTACAATTCCAGTCTTTTAAAATATAGGATTACCAAGTTTGCAATACTATTATGATTACAACATTAAAGAAATAAAATTAAAATTATATATATAATATATAGTTGTTAATCCATTAAAACCACAAAACTGCATCAACCCTATTGACATGAGAATGAAGTGGGCAATTGTGCAGATACGTCATTCTCCATTTTCTTGAAAAGTATAAAATGGTTGGACATTGAAAGTAGAATAATGAGGAACATTAAATTCACCATGTGTTTGAATGCTAAAATCCCAACAAAGTCCCTTTCTTGTACGTGGAATCGATCTTTTATGTTATTTCAAAGCATTATGTGAGGGACAAGTAGGATCTTAATTCTTGATGCACTTTCAATATATTAAATTTGTATTATTAACACCATGTTATTATTAATAAAGATCGGCTAAGAATGAATAGCAAAACCTATAGCAAAGACATAGACACTTACGAGGGTATTTATTTAGATAGATGTTTACTTTATAATCCTTTGAAAATCTGTATATATATTATATAAGTGTTTTTCATTTTATTAATATAAAGATTTTTTCATACTTCGTTTAAAATATATGTAAATGGTAAACGAATATATGTAAATGGTATGAGGTTATAGAATCTATATATATATTTGATGATTATATATGTAAATGGTATGAGGTTATAGAATTTATATATATTTGATTATTAATGTATTTATAACAAGTGAGGAAACCCTTCTAGAAAAGGTGTGGTGCGCTTGGATGAGTTAAGGGTGGTATCATTTTACTCTATAAGTGATTTTTTATGTGAATTAATGTTGATATGTAGTATGAGTTGAGGTGTTGTAGAAATGAAGGAGAGTGGTTACATTAAGGTTTTCGTTTATATTTGGTTACCAATTTTTGCACACATGGATGATGGGATGACTGTGGTCATGATTTTAATTCCATCATTTTCTATGTTGACTAGGTCCTTAGCATTCATTTCCCTTTTTCTCTGTCAATTTATGGCTTTAGGCCTATCATTGAAGGTGTAGTGTAATTGCTTTTCCTTCATTAAGATTGTTTCTATTAGAGCTTACTCTAGCTTGTAAAAGACACTATGAGTGGTTGAGAGTTTTTTGCACCTTAGCTTATTTTCAACTCTTTGGCATATAATCCATTGTGGAATGAAAGCACATATTGTGGCTCCCCAAGTTAAGAAACATGGTTTCATAGGGGGAACAATGTAGACAAAATAATGTAGCCTCAAAGGGTTGTGTGGATCTCAAGCTCACTCACATGCACAGACTTAAACTCATATTTTTAGAGAGTACACCCTCATGGAGGTAGAGGAAGAAATTAGCGAATTTGAGGAAAATGTTGTAGTTTAGAGATGTTTTCTATTAGATTCAATAGTAATGACATATATTACTGAGTGCGTGCTTGACTTGGGGCATACCCATGGCAGAGGAAACCATTATTTGTTGATAATATATTTATACTAGCGAATGAAAATGCTACTAGGTAGGGTAATCATCGATAGAATGATCCTAAAGAAGATATATTGTTGAGGTTGGACTGGGTGGTGCTCCACTATAATGAAATGGGGGAACATCTCTAGAGAATTGAAGCCCATAATGCTCTTTCTCTAGGTCCAAGTGGTTGTAGCCAAGGGCACGCCAACCCCATGGAGGTGGACTTCTCAACTTCCACCTAGTTTTATTATGAATCTAGTTTCTTTATCTATTTTGTTCACCCATTTTTCTAGAACGTTGAGTGTTTTCCAATATAGTCTAGGTAATATTCAACCTATAGCTTCTCTTGTGCATCAAATATTTTATAACCAAGTCTTTAGAACACTCTTTGTTTTTAGAGATTTGGTCTAGATATACAATTTATTTTCATACTAATTGTGTGATGTTTCTTTAGTTGTATTAATCCGGATCTTTTCGGGGAGGCCCCCAAGATCTAAAAGATTGAAATGGATCTTGGGGGAGAGGCCCCCAAGATCTGAAAAATTGAAAAGTGGGAGATATCGATGATTTAAAATCAACTATTTTTTTTCTAATTTTTTTGTGACGTGGGAAAGTTGCAGCACAAATCTGAGATTCTAGATTGTCCAGATAAGGATTTCCAACACATGGGAAGATGAAAAATGGTCCTTCTATTCCCAAAAATAGGTTATAATAAATATTCTAAGTTATATTGACCGACTTATCTCCATTTTAATTCTGAAGCAGCATTCAGAGCAGATTTGCTTTAGAGATGTGCCCTCTCACCCTAGGTTATGTAGGCACCTGCTACATTATCAACAACCAACATCACGGTTATGGGTCAACCACACAAAATCCTTGTCATCAAAGTCCATTTGCTAGGTCGGACACTGTTATTATCACAATTGGTCACAAGCATTACAAGCTATCTCTATCCTCGGATCTTCGTTTGCCATGGTTATGGGTCATCCACAAACCCACACTTCATCAAAGTCCATTTGCTAGGCCGCACACTGTCAGTATCACAATTGGTCACAAGAATTAAAGGGTATCTATATCATCAGATTTTCATTCGTCATGGTTATGGGTCATCCACAAACACACACTTCATAAAAGTCCATTTGTTAGGCCACACATTATCAGTATCACAGTTGGTCACAAGAATTGCAAGGGATCTCTATCCTCGGATCTTTGTTCATCATGGTTATGGGTTAACAACATAAAACCCTTCTCTTCAGTGGCCCTTCATATTCAACAAAGGCTTCACACGAGAGAACTTTACGCAATGGGGACCATTGCTTCTTAAGGAGGGAGGAATGATCCGAATTAAAAATGGCATCAACCCATGGTATTCATCTACCCATGTTATTCATCCACCCATGGAATTTACCCATGGTATTGTAAGTGGCATCCACCCATGGTGTTATAAGTGACATCCACACATGGTATTCATTCATCCATGGTATTCATTCACCCATGGAATTGACTAGTGGTATTGTGACATCCACCCATGGTATTTATTCACCCATGGAGTTGATCCGTGGTATTGTAATTGAAAAATACTATAAGTAACGAGTCACATTTTGTAAAAGAACAAATTGTCCACCACAATGTAGTCTTTACGAGGCCCCCAGGATCTAAAAGAATGAAATGGATCTTGGGGGAGAGGCCCCTAATATCTAAATAATTGAAATGCCAGAAGAAAAAGAGGAGAATGACTTATTACTTATTGTATTTTTCAGTTACAATACCACAGGTCAATTCCATGGGTGAATGAATACCATGGGTGGATGTCACAATACCACAGGTCAATTCCATGGGTGAATGAATACCATGGGTGGATGTCACAATACCATGGGAAAATACCATCGGTGAATGAATACTATGGATGGATGTCACTTACAATACCATGGGTGGATGCCACTTACAATACCATGGGTAAATTCCATAGGTGGATGAATAACATGGGTGAATGAATACCATGTGTTGATGCCATTTTTAGTCGGATCATTGCTCCCTCCTTAAGAAGCAATGGTTCCCATTGCATAAAGTTCCCTTGTGTGAAGCCTTTGTTGAATATGAAGGGCCACTGAAAAGAAGGGTTTTATATGGTTAACCCATAGCCATGATGAACAAAGATATGAGGATAGAGATAACCTATAATGCTTGTGACCAACTGTGATACTGACAATGTTCGGCCTAGAAAATGGACTTCTATGAAGTGTGGGTTTGTGGATGACCAATAACCATGATGAATGAAGATCTAGGATAGAGATACCCTGTAATGCTTGTGACCAACTATGATACTGATAGTGTGCAACATAGAAAATGGACTTCGATGAAGTGTGGGTTTGTGGATGACCCATAACCATCGAAAACAAAGATCCGAGGATAGAGATACCCTGTAATGCTTGTGACCAACTTTGATACTAACAGTGTGTGGCCTAGAAAATGGACTTTGATGACAAGAATTTTGTGTGGTTGACCCATAAGCACGATGTTGGCTGTTGATGAAGTAGCAGGTGCCTACATAGCCTGGGGTGGGAGGGCACGTCTCCAAAGAACCCAAGTCAAATTTTGTTATGTTGAAACTAATGAATGTGAAGCAGGTGCCTACTAAAGCGGGGTGGGAGGGCACGTCTCCAAAGGAAACTCGCTCTGAATGCTACTCCAAAATCAAAATGGACATAATTCGGTCAATATAACTTAGAATATTTATTATAACCTATTTTTGGAAATAGAAGGACTATTTTGCATCTTCCTACATGTTGGAAATTCTTATCTCGACACTCTAGAATCTCATATTCGCACTGCAACTTTTCCGTTGTCAAAAAAATTCTTAAAAAATAGCTGATTTTAAATCCACGATATCTCCCACATCCGGACTCCAATTTGGCCAATTTCTTTTTTTAATTTGGGTATTGTTTTGCAACGAATGTAGATCTATTATTTGTTTTTGTAAATTTTGCACCAAAAATTTCAGATCTGATCTACAAACTCACCACCCAAAAGCATTCCTACAAAAAAAATGAAAAATGAAAATTCTTCCCACTTGCCCCAAAAAATTACTTTATGGAGGACTTAGCACACATGTGAAGTTTGTTGAATATTGCTGCAAAATTGGAAACTGAAGTATGCATCAAACCCTCATTCCCATGGAATCATAACCTTCTATGATACCACTAATCTAGATCTTGGGGGGAGGCCCCCAAGATCTAAAAGATTGAAATGGATCTTGGTAGAGAAGCCCCCAAGATATGAAAAATTGAAATGCCAGAAGAAAAAGAGGAGAATGCCCCATAAAAAAAACCATAAAGAAACTTTTTATTAAAATAGATAATAATTGTAAAGACTACATTTTGGTGAACAATCTGTCCTTTTACAAAATGGGACTTGTTACTTATAGTATTTTCAGTTAAAATACCACGGGTCAATTCCATGGGTGAATGAATACCACAGGTGGATGTCACAATACCACAAGTCAATTCCATGGGCGAATGAATACCATGGGTGGATGTCACAATACCATTGGAAAATACTATGGTGAATGAATACTAGGGGTGGATGTCACTTACAACACCATGGGTGGATGCCACTTAAAATACCATGGGTAAATTCCACTAGTGGATGAATAACATGGGTGGATGAATACCATGGGTTGATGCCAATTTCTATTCGGATCATGTATGGTTTCTCATGTGGCAAGCCACTAGCAGACACGATTGTGATGCAATTGTAACTTTCCTTGTTTAATGGAATATTAACTTACAAAAAATCAAGTGATGAAACCGATAAACACTTGTATAATATAATTCAATATACATTTTATTAGTTAATTCTTAGATATTTAAAACATTTACATTTAAGACATTTTGAAAAATAAATTATACACTTTTGGCAGTCATAGTGCACAAAAGCTAAAAACAACTCTTCAAAGTAACTTTATCAAATTGAATATAAAAATAAAAACAAAAAAACCAAGAAAGTTACATTCCTTGGTAATAGTAGTGCACACAAACTATGAAATGACTCATCATAGTAATACCAACAAATTTTATATCAAAAAATAAAATAAAATTATTAACCATGAGAGTAGGATAGAGAGAAATATATGGAAAAATGCAACATTGTTATAATATTATATTTTCTCAATATTTTCATATACCTCACTCTCAATACAAAAGTGAGGGGAAATATTTGGAAAAACATAATATTATAATAATATTATGTTTTGTCAATATTTCCTCCCACCTTTATCTTGATACTCTCACCATAAACTAAAAATATTAACAACACAGTATGTAATATCTACTCTATAGTATGTAATATCTACTCTAAAATTACTAAAATTAGGAACTAGAAACAACAATCAATTCATGTAATATATACTCTATATGTAATATCTACTCTATAATTTAAGAAATATAAAATACCAAATACAACCTAACTAAATTAAAGATGCTATAAGCACATCTTATTGTTGTTAGCTTAATGTTGTTAGCTTAATGTTGTTAGATGAGAATATCATCTTTATTAGAGTAATGTCTACTTCTGAGAAATGCAACTTAGCTTCTCAGAAATGCAACTTATCTTTTACTACAAAATATAAATTTCAATTAAAAAAATTTTGTTTTGAAAGATAAATTAACATATAATTTTGTAATAACATAATTGTCCATATCTTTAGCATTATTTGATAGCTTCATTATGATTAGACATTTCATCTTTTAACCCTCGTGGTTGTGACGCAATGTAATTGGAAATTCCTATGCTCAATTCGGATATACAAAAGCATGCCTAGACTTTAATATGAACTATGCTCCAAAAATAACTTCAATAACAACAAATAAACCTCATTAATCTTCCTAAGTTACACATTGAAATGATATAAAGGATATAGGTATAGTGATTTGATATTGTAAGCACAAAATCTAACTATACGTAGACACATGGATGTACTCAAATCTAATATTAATTCTTTTTTGAGAAATTATTTCATCCAATTGAATGTTTGTTCCTATTTCAAAGAATTACTTGGTTTAAAATTAATAAATGCTATATTTATTTCAAAATTACCGTTGATCGTAATATTAACTCAGAATTAGTATTAATTTTTTTAGAAGGTAGTTCATCAAAGTGAATGTTAGTTCTTATCTCAAAGAATTACTCGGTTTAAAAATAATAAATACTAGATTTATTTCAAAATTACTACTTTGATCATAATATTAAATTGGAAACTAAATTATCCTTAAATATGGCTTTTAATAGTTTTTTTGAGTGGTGCACATACCAAAGATTAGGTAATTTGTGTTGAAGAAGTGACAAAATGTAGCATGCAATGATTTTTTATTACAAAATAGGCATTTTCAAGAACATATTACTCTATTTATTATGGTAGAGATGTGTAATGTAATATAACTTAGTATGGTAGAGATGTGTAATATAATATATCTTAATCCAACATAATGTAATGTAAACATTTTGACTCCACCAAAATAAAATAAAAAATAATGTAATTTAAAAATTAAATAAATTAATTAATTAAAAATAAAATTAATTATTTATGGTAGATATGTGTAACATAATGTAAGTAAAAATTAACATTAAAATAAATAGTTGCATCGTAATTCGTTCCCCTCTGAAATCAACTTCCCCAACTGCCTTTCTGTCATAATCCTCACCATCAGATCATTGTTAGATGATTAAATGTTTTTCCACCATTCGATGTTACTAACTGTCAAGAAAACTAAATCTTCATTTGCACTATTATAACCATAGTTCTATTTGAAATTCTTTCAACTCGGTTCGGTGGCTCCGCTGCCTACATCTAACCCTAAGCCTCTTCATTACGATTTGTTCTCTTGGATTATCACGAAGGATGAATTTATGAATAACACACAAATCATGGCTGATCAATTGATCTGCTTCGAATACCAGGTAACCACAAACCCTTCCTTATGGTAGGCGGGTAGTTAGTCATTTATTTTGTGTTAAAAAATGCGGGTAGAATCTAGGAGGGAAGCGGATGTAGTATGCGGTGGTGGATTTCTTATGGTATAAGAAATGGGAAAAGGGAGCATTGGGGGATGATTTGATAGATGAATGGGGAAGCCCTGTTCCAGACCCTGCATGGTGGCCCTCCACTTCTGGTAGTCCAAGCTTCTAGCCCATCGCTGATTATATCCATCACATGGGGCTCATGTTCGGCATCCACGTCATGTGTGGCATCAATATCTAGGTCGTCAAAGCCAACACCCCCATTCTGGGACCTCTTGTTAGTTTCTCTCCCCTATTTAACTTTATTACTTTCTTGGAGCTTCTATAGTTCAATATATCAAATGTCACGTTTGGGTTGGGCTTATCTGCATAAACTAAGTATAACACATTACACATACCCATCATGTTGATCAGTTCCCATGGGATATGACCCTTATTGTTCATTCTCACTACTATTCATGGAGTTTCCTTTTCAAAAAATTCTAACTTTTTTGGTTTTACTCTTTTTTTCAAGCAATTACTTTCTTCCATTGTTTTTGAATAAAATGAGAAAATTACTTCCAGCTTCAAGACAAGTGAACAACAATAGTTTCCTTCACTGTTTTGAGAACATGCAAAATCCACATGAGAAAATGGATTCGATTTGCTGTAAGATTTCGTCTCATCAACTTTTGTTTGTTGAAGTTTGGGCGATATGCGGGGAATGGTTCTCTTGATGCTACTCGACTCTTTTTTATTACTTTGGTAAGTTGAAGTTCCTTGTTTGTGGCTTTGTCCGCCCTTTAAAATTGGGTTTAAATTGTCCATTCCACCTAGTTTTATCTGTTTGGAGGACTCTAATGGTAATTTACTGTGTTTTTTAGAGTTTAAGCAATGGAGAAGTGGTCCTGTCAATTAGTATGTGTGTAATCATGTGACAAGGTGTTGCAAGAGTTTGCTTGAGAGAGTTGAGAAGGGGAAAACCTAATTGGAAGGTATGACAATTAATGTAGATTTTGGGCATTATAAGGTTCTCATATCAGTATTTGTTTGTGGCCAAAAATCAAATGATCAACCCCTAAAGAAACTTTTTGTTGATGTGCATGATTGAGGGACTGATCAATGGAAGAGAGTCGAAAAGATGTCTCCTCTCCCCAAGCTCGTTCCTGGATCTTTGGCTATGTTTTGTATAGGTGAGTTATTTTGGTTCGTTTCAAGCCAAAGTGGGATTGGGTTGCTCATTTTCAATATGGAAAGAGAGGATTGGGGGTTAGGGGAGGGGAGGGGAGGGGATATTCTGTGGAGATATGATGGTGATAGGTGTGAGTTGATTCTTAGGAACCTAGAAGCTCAAGGACAACTTTTTTCTTTGTTGAATCATACACCAATGAAGAGATTGTGGGGGTTGATCATGGCTAAGGGTTCATGGACAATGATTTCTTTGCCAACAAAGGAGTGTAGCTTGAAACCTAAAGATTTCATTCTATGCTCCATGCCCTGAGTTTCAAGAAATGTGTTCTTATTTGATGTCCTTGATGGTGAATGCAGGCTTTCTACACATTGTAGTTTTGGGATGTTGGAGCAGCACACTCCCATTCCTCTGAATTTGGGGTTGGCTACCATATCCTAGTCATGGCTGGGTTAGGAAGTTGGCCTAATGTTTCCCCTGCAAGAAATTGTTATGGTAGGGTTCAGCAATATTTTTACAAAAGTTTGGTTACAAAATATAAAATATATGCACAAATCTCAGACAAATATGTTTAATTTAAATGCAAACATGTAAGACAAATTTGTTTCATTTAAGGAAAATTAAACTAGATAGTTGTTGATGTGTATGGCATGTTTTTTTGAGCTCTTGAAATTGAGCTATCACTATGTTGATCACAAAAAGTTCAGCGGTGACTGAGACTATATATTACTTCAACGTTGAGATTATGGAAAGGAGGAAAATGTAAAGAAACTAGTTTTTCTACTAGGAAATCATTCTTATGGTATTGTAATTGAAGAATGGGATTTCATTGCTTGGTTACATAATTTGAAAATTGAGGATTATCTATTTTTCATTGTTATGGACATTTTGTTGTCAAATAAATCATGGATTTTGAGGTTTGAACTATTTTAACTAGCTAATGCATGTCCCCTTAGACCATCCCTTAAATATACTTCTTTCAGATTAAACTTGAATATGTATTTTCAAGGTCTTATTTTACCAACTACTACAAAACCAAATTATCCATGACACATAAGAGTAAAGACATACTATAAGATAAAATTTTGAAATAGAAATGCATATGATTAAGCCCATGCTCTAATTACAGAGAGAATATACATACTTATTTGAAGCTTGGTACCTTGAAGACTTTTCTAATATCAATGTTCTAATATTGATATTTTGTTCCTTACATGTTCTGCTTTGGTTGATATCCATTCACAGCTGCTAATTCAGAAATCCAAGGAGAAGTTTATTCACTTCCTCTTGAAACTGTTCCTAGACAAAATAACTTCCTTTTGGAAAAAAAATGATCTCTAGATTGGGCACAAGAGACTTTAGCATCTCACTATTGACATAATACTCCACTCCCAGAAATTTCAGAAAACAATCCTTGGGTCAATCTCCAAGGATCCTTGTAAATTAAATGTTCAAAATGAACATCAAACTTGACTATCTGTAAGTTTATAGTTATTTGTAATGAAATGAAAGCAAGGGGAAGACCAAGGTTTACCTTTTGTTGCAAAGGTATGGGACTTGCATAGGGAACACAAAACCAGATTTCTCATCCACGCTTGATTACATCTGAAGATCATTATCACTGAACCATGGTGGCAATGATTTGGAAGGATCATAGAGATCCATTACCTCCTTACCATCTTCTGCCATGGCAAGTTCACTACTAATGAAAATAGTATTTATATTCCTTACCACTATTTTTACATCAAAATGCCCAAGATCTCCCAAGCCTCTCCCGGGTTCCTGTAATAATGAATCCAAACGAGACATTTAGAAAAGTCTATGAGGGTTGTTATCGTTATTTGAAGAACAACTTGGATTATGATACAAATTTCCTTGTTCAATGCATATTTTAAGCACAAAGAGGGGAGAAAATGTACCTCCCAATGTCTAAAATAGATGCCTTTAGGAGTTGAGTCCCATTTATTGAGTCCTCTAGGTTTCAAGTAAGGTATACCCAACGTTATACTTCCTTTCACTCGATCTGGATGACACGGATCTAAATAATATGTAACAACTGCTTAGAAATCCTTCCCCACAACCAACACCTACTTCATGAAATGTAGTTTGAACTTTGAAATATGTTGATTATGATATATAGATACTAGATTTCCAGCTATTGTTGTTTGCATAAGCATAGAGCCACCTTAATCAGGAATTAGTTGAGCACAAGAACTTGAAAACATAACCAACATAGAACATATTAACATGAATCAAAGTTCATGAATCAAAACTTATTTTTTGAACAATTTTGGTCATTTCATTTATAGATATTATTCCTATTAGTCCTATTTTAAATCTAAAAAGGATATCCATTTTATTAATGAATAAGTGGAGTTATTCTTTCTTAATGTACTAAATGAGAAGAAGTTGTAAAAGAGTAGTTTTATATATTTTTTTTTAACTTTTGAAGTGGCTCATGTGAAAACAGTTTATTGGCGAAAGCATATGAAAAAACAAATTATTTCTTCTATATAAAATAAATCTATTTTAATTAATAGAATTATATATGGTTTCCAACTTATTATCTATATTAAAAGAAGCTCAAGGACAACTTTTTTCTTTGTTGAATCATACATCAAGCAAGAGATTGTGGGGGCTAATCATGGCTAAGGGTTCATTGCCAGAGATTACTTTTCCAACAAAGGAGTGTAGTTTGAAACCTAAAGATTTCATTCTCTGCTCCAAGCCCCGAGTTTCAAGAAATGTGTTATTGTTTGATGTCCTTGATGAATCAGACCATCTATTATGCTTGCTTCTATGACATAAAATTTTTAAAATCTATGAGAACGAGGTAGCCACCAAGGTTTTGATGTAAAACTTCTCATGAGTTGGCGAAGTAGATCAACAAGTGACAATTACCCATAGTACCAAGCTTTTTCATCTTTTATCTTCCTTCCACGTAGTACTTACTCATATGCAAAGGTGCCAGCTCAGCTGGTTATGTAATATCTACCGTCATGTACATTTATTTTTAATCTACGACATATTAGAGGGGCACTCCATTTTATATTTCCTCTACACTATGGAGCCACCCATAGCTTATTTCGTTTGTATATAGAAAATAAGCTCATCTCTCTGCCTAGATTCTTAATGACTGGGTATAAAAATAATCATATTTTCCTTCATTGTTGCATATTATATGTAATATAACAGAATCTAGATTCTCTACACAATATCACATATTTCCCTTAATGGTCATTCTCACTAATATTCATGGTATCATCAGGCAAGAGATTATGGGGGCTGATCATGGCTAAGGGTTCATGGACAGAGACTACTTTGCCAACAAAGGAGCGTAGTTTGAAACCTAAAGATTTCATTCTACGCTCCAAGCCCCGAGTTTCAAGAAATGTGTTCTTGTTTGATGTCCTTGATGGTGAATTAGACCATCTATTATGCTTGCTTCTATGAATTAAATTTTGAAAATCTATGAGAAACAGGTAGCCAGTAAGGTTTTGATGTAAAACCTTTGACGAGCTGGCCAAACAGATCGACAAGTGACAATTACCCACAATACCATGATTTTTCATATTTTATCTTCCTTGCACGTAGTACTAACTTATATGCAAGGGCGCCATATCAACTGGTTATGTAATATCTATCGTCATGTAGATTTATTTTTAATCTACGAGATATTAGAGGGGTGCTCCATTTTATATTTCCTCTGCACTGTGGAGCCACCCATAGCTTGTTTCCTTTGTATATAGAAACTAATCTGGTCTCTCTCCCTAGATTCTTAATTACTGGGTATAAAAATAAACATATTTTCCTTCATTATTGGATATATTTAATATGACAGAATCTGGATTCTCTACACAATATCGCGGATTTAATGAATAAAGGCATTTTACTTACATTTCAATGAGCCTCTATAAATTGAAGTTTAAATTTTTATTTTTTTTCACTTATGGAGACCTTAGTGTTTGTATTGAAATAAAAACTTAATAATCTCGAGTTGATTTGAAACGAAATGGTGTTTGTCTAATTATTCTAAGTATTAATTACTAAATGGTGGTGTTTAATTATTCTGAGCCTTTACTATTGTAAGTTTGGGAGTGTTTTTGGAAAAACAATTGATATCCTTTGGTTAATTGATGTATTCCTTGAGCTCTGATGTTTGCATACGATATGTCTAGCTTCATGTATCTCATTTGATCTTTAATGTTTGCTTTATTAGCAATAGATTCATCATGTCAAAAAAATTGCGAGCATCAACCGTATAAGGAAACACAAAAAACGTTAACCATCTCTGCATCTTAATTTAGATTTTCCCATTCCCATGTTGTGATTGTTCCTCAATTTATGCCTTACGACGTTTCCTTTGCAACATCTAGTGCAAATGCTAGTTATTTTTCTTCTTCTTATTATTAGTATTAATTTATCTTGGGTAGTTAAGGTAAAATTTCAATGTACCAGTGATTTTTAAGCAATGGTAAATTATTCAATTTACCATTGGTGGTCAATTAGTCAATTTACAATTTTGTGTTAGGTATACATTTTGACTTTCCATAACATTCTTCTTTAATGTAGGCTATTTAAAGTAATAAAATTCAAATTAATTTTCCACACATAAAAATAACCTATCTTTTGTGTCAAAATTGAGATTTGAATATTTTTGTGTGAGAGCTATATATTGACATAGAAGATTCGCGACTCTATCCCGAGTAGGACCTTCACTTGTGAATATTGGTAAAGGTAAGCCTTCCTTACACAACACCAAAAACATGGGTTATACATTACTTGATTTCATGATAATCATATTTTTCTAAATACATTTCAAATCTAACATTTAATTTAATCTAAATAGTTCTCTATGACAATAATGGATGTACAAGGTTTGTAACTTTATATATGATTGGTGTTTTCATCACCAAACTCCATTTAAAACCCGATAAGGTATATGTTTTTCGCAATTAGTTCAAGGATTGTAAATGCAAATATTAAATGGACTTAGTATACCTAAATCTTTTAGTTTCATTTCATGTACAATTATTTTATTAAAGCTTGGCTAAGAAATCAAAATATTATATGCATTTTATTTTTCTGGTCTAGAATGAGATATGAAAAAATACTTATATTAGCTTTATGATGATTCATCATCCCTTATTTCCATTTACTTGAAATCTTTCTTTAAATGATTTTAAGGTCAATGTTTTTTAAAGATCTAGTCACCCAACATAAGATTAGTTAGAATTTATTAATACAAATTCTTAGACACCTTATCCTTCACTTTTGGATTTTTTAAGTTTACCTTATCTTGGTTTGTTAACTTCTTGCACATATCTTGATAATAAATATCATTCATTTTATTAATATAAAAATATTAATAAAAATTCTTAGACATCGTATTCTTCTCTTTTGGCATTTTTAAGTTTACCTTATATTTTTTTCTTATTAGGGTATCCTAACTCCTTGCTTGGTTTCTTTTGAAATATTATATTTAAAATCATATGCATTACCTTAAAATTTATTGTTCATTGATCCACATTTTCTTGAAAACAAATCTCACATTGACAAGTGAGTTATGGTAGGTAATCCCACTTATACACACACACTAGATTCATATAATATATATATGAAACCAATGTAGATCCATATTAACTCCAGATCTTCCAAGCATTAAGAGGGATCAAATCTCTTGAGGTGCAAAGAGTGCCTCAAGTTTTGCACTTAAAAAAGTTGTTTGCAGCACGAGATATTTTATCCCTTGTAGCTATAATGTACATCAATTTTACGTATAAAAAAATGTATTTGTGTCAACAATACCATAATTGTACATATATTAAAGACACTATATTATTTGCTTCCTCATGTACATATTTACCATATGTTGTAATATTATTTAAGTTCTATTCTTTTTCATTATTTTGTAAGAGATCAAAATTTTATGCGAAGATTTTTGCCTAGTGGCTTCTATCTTGATAAAGCTTGTCTCAAGACATTAATTCTATTTGTAACAACCATGGGTTAAAAGTTCATGTAATAAAGGTCAATAAAGGTAGAATAAGACCAAGGTCATGGGACACATATTCCAACCTAAATGTTGGGAAAAAAATCCTATTGGGTGTCACTTTTAGTTTATTAATGGCTAAGGAAATTGGAAAAGTCATTGACAAAGGCAAATAGACATCATTTGGTTATTTATGAAAATAAAGGAAAATATAACAAAAGGGAGATGAAGCGTCACAAATTTGCATCAAAGGAAATTGAAGGAAAATGAAGGAAAAAAAAAAAAGAAATTATAGGCCTCAATGATAAAAATGCTTCTCAGAAGCAGTTCACAGTTTTTGCTAGTTTAGCTTTTTTTAGTTTAGTTTTGGAGCCCTGTCTTTATTCTCTAATAATCTTACACACATAGAGGATTATTGGAGCACTTTAGCATTGCAGAAAGCAAATCAAAGGAAAGACAATGAAAACAAAGGAAGGAAAAGGAAAAGAAAGGAAAAGAAAGGAAGCAAGGAGAAGGTCGGATTAGTAGCTTCAACAGGAAGGTCTCGTAGGTAACAGGTTGCATGTGTGATTTCCTACTTGATGTGTGACTGCATGGTACATGCATTGGTTTATTTAGTTCATTTTTTATCATTGGAATGGGTTTTTCTAGGTTAGATAGTGGTTTCAACATTGTCTTGCTATTTCCTAGATAGCCATGGCGTGATGGTATTATTTTCTGGTTGAGCTTTGGATTGTTGGAAGGTTTCGGAACCACGTGAGTTGGTCTCAGGAAAATTCCCAAGGGATGGGGGTAGAGGAGGTTTAATCATTGGGAATACCTCGACAGGTGGGTGGAGACATTTAAATTACTTAAGGTAATGGTGAAGAACTCTGAGGCATACAAGCTTGCTTGGGTTTTGTGATCTCTTGACTAGTTTTGGCAAGATCACAATAGCTTGAGGGTGGAGGTGGTTTAATCTCCATGAAGCCTATATGTCTTGAAATACCACATTAATTCTTGGAATATGGCATGGGGGATGATTGGTTGAAATAAATATTTGGTTTAGCCAATCTATGGTCAGTTGGTACGTGGAACTCCCTAGCTTGGTTGGCTTTTGCATCAGTTAATAAGAGTTATTTTCCTATTGTATTCTATGGGAAGTTATACTTGATATTATGATGATTTGATAGTTATTATGGCATGGTCAATAATATGGTTATATGTTGGTTTTAAGCATGGATCTTTAATTTGTTGTATCTATGGATTTGTTTAGGATTTGTTAAATATATGATGGTCAATGAATGCATAGGATAACAAGTGTTATTGCAACTATTATGAGAAGGGATTAGACCTTATTGGTGATTCTCAGATAAGTTTCAAACTCATATGATAATATATGCATTCATGACCTATAACTTACATGTTCATTGTATGTTTTATGAAATGATTGTCATGGCTAAGTTTGGTTAGGTCAAGTTTGTGTTCAAGTTTCATATGTTTAGCATCATCCTTATGAATTTTATCATTCTGAAAAGTATTAGGCAATTCTAGGTAGGGGTCTAGAGGTTAGTCTAGAATTGTGGCTCAGATCTTCAGATCACGAACACAACCACATGGAGCAAGGCCTGTGATTATCGTTTGATGTCTTCAACTACATGCAAGCAATGTCAAGGGTGCAGTTGGGAGTCTAGGTCGCCAAAAAAAGATCTAGCTCAAGTATTGACCAATTGGCATGTTTATTTAGCTCTTAGGTGATCTATAGTCCATGTAGGATGTTAATTTGGGGTTAGGAAGTCCTAGTTGTAGGCCCCATTTCCTTAACTAGAGCTAGGAGGTTGGGTGATGTCATAGTGGCACTATGTTTCATATTTACCTAAAGGGCTTGTAAAAGTGAGTAAATGTGGGAGGGGGCATTACATAGTGGTATTAGAGTGGGTTTCATTCTCTTTGGGTGATATATGATAGCACACAGTGGTATCAGATCATTTTTCAAATACTTAGACTAGATGGGCTAGATGCATGTTGTTAAGCATGCATTGTCATGGTTATGGTTTTCGTGCATGAGGTCATTGTATGCAGTGAGTGCTATCATACATGATGTTGATATGTTGAAGTGTGTGTGTGTGTGTGTGTGTGTGTGTGTGTGTGTGTGTCATGCTAATTTGGACTGATTTTGCAGGTGAGATAACCTCCCCTAAACTTCATTGAGGTATGTTGATTATGGTTATGTTTGGTTTATCTAACAAGGTATATTTGCAGCGAGAAGATCAAATATGACTAGCATAATGGTGGATTATAGTTCACGTGACTCTCCTTATAGATCACATGAGGAGCACAAAGATGAGTAGTGATGAGGCTCATAAATGGGTAATTATATGGACTCATTTTACCTCCTAACCTAGTCAAATCAACCTTTATCTTAGCTTATTGCATGATTTTTTGATTATATTTATGCCTAGAGAGTGAGTTGAGTTAGTTATGATGCCATGAGGTCTAATATGTGTTGAATGCAAATTATTGATGATTTTTGTGGTCAAAGTCCAGAATCCAGTGGACAAATGGTAGCAATAACTCGAAGTGGATAGAGGAGAGGACTTATAGGAGGGAGACCTCTCATTTAGTACTCCCCATTCTGAATTTCCCTTCAATCAGCTCGTAGTACAAGCAGCCAAGTCATGCATTAGCAGGCAACTGAGCAAAGTGGAAGATCGCTGATGTTTATCTCGAGTTTTGGGAGCCGAGCCTCCCTGATTTTGAGGAAGCTATTGGGAGCTTCATTTGTATATGTAGAGAGGCCTATGGCCTCATTAGGAAGTTAGTCAAATTTTCAATTTTTTGTTGCAGCTTTGCTCTGCTCACTTTGAGCTTACTATTGTTGACAGTTTCATGTAATCTTATTATTATTTTGATAATAAAGATGAGATTCTTTTTGAGCTAGCACTGAGTTACCTCAGAGGGTTGAAACTCTTGCGTTAGGGCCCAATCCAAGAAGCCAAGCTCCTCTTGTTTGTATTTCTATGCTTTGTTTCAGTTTATGAATTAGTTGTTGTTAGATGAATTTCTTTCTCGGTTAAGAATAGGTTGCTTTTGGTGATTTGGAAGGTTGTTTCCATTTGAATTTTCCATAGTAGGTTGAGTAGTGATAGAAAGAAGATATAAAAGACAATCAATAGATCCGTGGCCTCCTTTCCTCCCTTTGGGACCATGAACTGAGGCCAAGACCCTCTTGCTGCCACAAAAAACATAGATTTGCCTTCTCCATAGGATTTCTAGTGTTGCAGTTTGTTAAAAGGTTAATACTTTGCTTTAGATCTCTTCACCATTCTCATTTCTCTCTTGCAATAAGTTTCCTTCCATGCTTTCTCTCATTATAGCATTTTCCAGCATTTCTTTCCATAGCTCATAGTCTAGATTAGCTTGATGCAAAATTATGTTTTTTTTTTTATGTACTTAGTTTCCTTGCTTGCTTAATCTCATTGTTTGATTTCTCATTCTCTGGTAGTAAATTTCTTCTCAAAACACGTTAGCCAATCACCCATCACATTCTCTCTTTGATCTATGCCCCACAGTTTGCCCAGAGTTCATTTCAAATCTGCCTTAGTTTTCTGCACTTTTCCATAGACTTTCCTCTCTTGCCTTGAATAAATCCGACCATGTTTCTCTCTCCTAATCATTCTTGATGGACCCTAGACACCTTAACACATCATCCTAGCCTTCAGCTACCCGTTCCACCCACTTTCCTACCTTCAAAAGTTCCAAAACGGCTCTTGCCATCCTCTTGTAGACCTCCTGTAGATCCCCTGCAGAATCTTGTAGATTTTCCTGTAGGCTTTTTTTTGAAGCCTGATTGCGGGAAAAACCTCCAGAGGGCCACTTGAGACCTCCCAAGACCCATCCACACCATCCTACATCTTCTCAATTCCCAAAACCGCCCTCCATCGCCACCTAATCCTTGCCACATTCACAATTAAATAAATTACATACATGACAATTTCACATAAAAATTCAAAAAAATCCGAAAAGATGTTTTTTGCTCATTTACTTCTAGAAATAGCTTAAGTAGGTGTTGTTTACTTCCTGAGTAGGTAATGGCATTCATTTCATGGTTTTTCATCTCTCTTTTTGCAAAAGTAGGATTAATTGGTTAAGTAGGGTTTGCTAGGTTTCCTTTACATTTTAGTCTTCTTTTCATTTCTGCAAGTAGAGTAGCCTCTATAGAGTAAGATTTCCTTTCTTTCATCACATATAGAGCTTCTTTTGGAATCCATAGAAGTTGTCTTGAGATCCTAGTGATCTTGTGCTAGCTGACCAAGTGACGACCTACAGTAAGAACTAGTACTTGTGCATATAACATTGTCACTTGCAAGTTTGTTACGAACTACCGGGTTGATAAAAGTAAAGTGGGAAGCCCAAGAGTTGCAACATTATTGCTACAATACTGGTTCTCACCAATTTTTGGCGTCGTTGCTGGGGAAGCGTCAAAGTATTTTGTGATTACTGCTTTCTTCTATTTTCTATTGCAACATTCTACTAAGTAGTTTATTTCAGAAAAAGTAGAATAGTTGTTTCTTTCAGTTTCTACATTTCCTTGCTTTCCTTTTCAATTCTGCAATTTCCATTTTAGCAAAAAGTATATTAGTCATTTCCTTGCTTTCAGCTCTACATTTCATTTGCTTTCCTTTTCAATTCTATAACCTTTATTTCAGCAAAAGTAGAATAGTTGTTTCTTTTAATCTCTACATTTCATTAGCTTTCCATTTTAATTCTGCAATTTCCCTTTCAACGAAAGTAGATTAGTCATTTCCTTGTTTTCAGTTCTGCATTTCATTTGCTTTCCTCTTCAATTCTGCAATTTCATTTCAATTAGTTGTAATTTGTTTTGTTCAATCAATTTCAGTTTTGCAAGTACTATTAGTGTGGGGAAAAAGAAACAAAAACCAACCAAAAAGATTTCCTTTCATGGCTTGTAGGAATAGAAATAATTCAAGAAAATTTTTGCCCAACACCCCCACTACTTCACACAGCCAACCTTCTCTCTTCTTCGATGGCTGCAATCAAGAACAACCCTTAGGTGAGAATCCAAACATATTTTGAAAAACCTATAGGGGAAGAAGAAGAAGAAAACATTCCTCCGGAGCCAATGGTTGAAAACAGAAATGTTGGGGGCAGTACCTTTTCTTCCAACTCATCCATTAAAGGTGAAATTTGAAACATGCTGGAAGAATTCAAGAGTGAGATGCTGCAGATTCTTGCCATGAAAATGGATACCTTATATATCAAAAGAAAACAAGAGGAAGTAAAGAGGTCTTTGGCCATTTTTTGCCCTAGATGCACCAGGAGGCATCCTCGGAATGAATGCCCATTGAACTCTCTATGGGTTTGTTCAATCTGCAAAGAAGATCATTCTACAAATAAGTGCCCTTCCTTGCCCGAACTTAGAGTTGTATACCAAGGGGCCGGAGGAGTCACTGAACAAATCTATTACATAAAACAAAGGAGGCCACACAGACCTAGACCATACTAGCAGGGGATGCAAGGGACATCTCAGGCATACTACAACCCCAACCAAGTGCCCTCCATACCTTCTTTGGGTCCCCCTACTCATCCTTCCTGGTCCACACCACCTCCTTGATCCTTCACATCTCAATATCATGCCTAACTAGCCACCCATTCTTTTCAATCTTACGCTCAACCGCGACCTTAGTGGAATGCATCTCATCAGGGGTGGAGGGCACAATACAACTCTCTTCCCGCTCTTCTGCTTCCACCACGTGCCCAACCACAACCCCATCCACATCCATCTCAAATATACACTCCCACTCAACTACATGTACCACCATTTCCAAACCCACACATTGAAGTAGCTCAACCCATTTACAATGATGAGGTACAACACTTCCAAACAACTCCTTTTGAGCTCAATGGTATTCACCATACCTCAGGAAGATTATTGCAAAAAAGAGACTATATTGATATGATTGAAGGACCACATCCAGAAGAAGAAGATTCAAAAGATAAGATCAAAGAACCGTGGGTTGTACTTGATGAAGAGAAGACATCAAAATCCAAGATCGAGAGAGCTCCCTCATGGTTACCATCAAATCCTCCATGTATTCAAGAGAAAAATCAGCAACAAGAGGAATATGTTAAGGTCATGGTAGAAGAAGACATGAATAATGATCCAGATCAACAAAAGGACCAAGGAAATCACAGCTATATTGAAATATGGTTCCAGACAATCAGTAAGTTGCAACATCACTCTCTTCCTCAACTATGCTTGATCCCTTCAAAGTAAAATCATTTGGTCTCTGAAATCCAAGTACATGTCAAAGCATGCATTTCAAGCCTCCACATCATTTTGTCTATCATCTTGATGTGCACATGGCTCCATTGGATGTATTCTTATACTTGAAAGTGATTTTGTTTTTCATGTAAGGGTAGGGTAGGAGGAAAAAAAGTGAAAAATAAGAGCAAAAAATAATAAGGACTAGAGTGAAAACTTCCATGAGGCGGTTGAATCCCATCATTGGGTTGAAAAGCTCTTCTGAGGCAGGCCAGTGATGACAAAAAAAAAGAGAAAAATAAGATCCCTGGGTGAAAACCTCCCCTGGAGGTGCCCAGGGCAGGCAATTAGGGTGAAAACCTCTTTGAGGCGCCCTAGTTGTTTTCAAAAAAAAAAAAGAGAGAGAGAGAAAAAGGAGAATTTTTTGTTGCATTGCAGGTTTGTAAGAGGACTGCAGGGAATAGAAAATGGTGCCAAGGGGACCCTGACATTCATACTAGCACCCATCTCATCTTCTCCACACTTTCTCCATCATTTTTGGCATTTCATTCACCCCACTATGCTTCTTTTTCAAAAACTATGTTTTCTACAGGAGGCTCTGTGCTTTCTACAGTAGGCTCCTTTAGGAATTATAGAGAGCCAGAAATGGATACAAAAGGTAGTTTGAGGGAAAAGGAAGCTTCATGAAGAACCTTCAAACCCTCCTACAGTCTTCAAACCTCCTTACCATCATTTCCAAACCTGCATCACATCCCAAGCATCAATTTTCTTCCTATCCAAGAAAAACACAAAAAAATAGTTTTTCAGTAAAAAAAGAAAAACAAAAAAAATGAGGAAGCAACACCATCCACCCATCATTCTCAAGCTTCTACCACTCATTTTCCTTGTTGTCCAAAAAAACTACGGGTTTCTCTATTTTACTATAGGATACAAAAATACATAGAGCAGAAATTTGTTTACTCCATAACTTAAAACCGCGCATTCATTTAAAAAACTATTTCAAGGGGGAGATGCACATGGACGATGGTAACATGCTCAAGCAATTTCAGCAAAGTCCAATGCATGGTTACCAAAAAATGAGCCACCATCACCTTCATCCATTTTTTTATTTTCTCAATATCCGTGCATCCATTTAAAAAATTGTTTCATGGGGAGAAGCATATGGATGATAGTAACATTCCCACGTAGTTTCAACAAATTCTAGTGCACGGTTTCCAAGAAATTGACCTCCATCACCTTCAACCATTGTTAGTTTTTCTCAAGATCTGTGCATCCATTGACCCAAATTTTTCTATGGGAGGTGCATAATGATGATGGAAACATGCTCACAAAATTTTAGGTCAATCCAGTCTACCATTTGGGAGATATGGACAAAACAAGTCACTATCCCATTAAAATCTAGCATCAACAGCATGAGGGTGTAAATCTGAAGGTTGTAGCAGACACCTGAAGATTAGATCTAGCCAGAAAGGAACCTGCACACAATAAAACCATATCTCATAAAGCAGAGAGCATGCAACAAGGGAAATACAATCATGCAACAGTCAAATGAGCCATATCACCTCAGAGTAAATGCATTCGGATCTCAGGTAAGTGACTAACCCGCTCCTCTGTTTGCATTGGCATAATTATAGAACATGCCACAAAAATAAGATGGTTGAGGCTGGTTCGGGTTGAGGTGGCCAGTTAAATGGGCCACCTTCATCCAGTTGACTTCAATCATATGAAGATGTCACCACACGTGTGCTTAGTTAAACTCAAGCAAAGATGTCGAGGACAGGTAATGGAGGGTATGCAAACTTCGATGAAATCATGAGGGGTGATTACAAGGAAAGAAACCATGATGACAAGGTAGGTGGGGACCAACAGTCCAAATAATGCCAGCGTACATTTTTGCCATCTCACCCCATCATCGGAAAAATATAAAAGAAGAAATAAGTACTCCTCCTTGAAACACTCTCACCACGTTTTCTTCCATTCTATCCTTGTCCACTTAGCTACAACAAGCTCCTTGTCACCCCATAGCCTCGAAACCATCATTCTCTATCACTCTCATCCATCCTCCTATTATCAACATTCTATAGGAGTACTTACAGGTTCTATAGGAGAACCTACAGGAGGGCTGGTAGTTTTCTACAAGAGGGCCAGTAAACTGTTTTGGGGAGGAAAAACACAATTTTTAGCACAATTCTCGGGTTGCAGAGGTAGGTTCTTGGCATACCTCCATTGAATATCAAAATATGCTAACAGTGGTTTCGTTTTTTAATAGAAAATAGAACTATTGGGTGGAGCAAATTCATAAAAAAATTGTTGCTTATTGTTTAAAAAAAAAATACAGACACACACAATCTCTGTCTCTTTGTTTTTCTTCAAAAAAGTTGTTCTCTCCATTTCCATAGTTGGTTTTCCAAGGAAGCATAAACAAAATGATAGGAGATTTTATGAGAAAGTGAATAAACTGGTGATTTAGAAGAACAAGAAGGGAAGAAGGAAGAAACCAAGATATCAGAGGAGAAAGCTGAAGAAACAGAGCAGGGGGAAATAGAAATAGAGAAAGAGACAGAAGGAGGAGAAAAAGGGGCAGAAAAGACAGAAGTGTCCCCTGAGACTCTAGAAAGAGAGGTAGCAGCTACTCTCACTGCCCTCAACACACCAATTAAGCCAAAACAAAAGAGGAAGAGGAGATCACATCAGAAGCACGAGATGTTAAGGAGGCCACCAAGACCATCAAAGATGAGGAGATGGACAAAGTTTCTCAGAGGATGAGCAACACTTTCAGTAGGTGGGTGATGATGAACCTCATAAATGGGTAATTAGATGGGTTCATTTTACCTCCTAACCTCATCAAATCAACCATTCTCTTAGCTTATTGCATGATTTTTTGATTATATTTATGCTTATAGAGTGAGTTGAGTTAGTTATGATGCCATGAGGTCTAATATGTGTTTAATGTAGATTATTGATTATTTTTGTGGTCAAAGTCAAGAATGCAGTGGACAAATGGCAGCAATAACTCAAAGTGAACAATGGAGAGGACTTATAGGAGGGAGTCCCCCTCATTTAGTACTCCCCAGATTGAATTTACCTTCATTCAGCTTGGAGTACAAGCAGTCAAGTCATGCATTAGCAGGCAACCGAGCAAAGTGGAAGATAACTGATGTTTATCTCGAGTTTTGGGAGTCAAGCCTCCCTGATTTGGGAGCTTCATTTGTATAAGTAGAGAGGCCAAGCGCCTCATAAGGAAGTTAGTAAAATTTTTGAATTTTTGTGGTAGCTTTGCTCTGCTCAACTTCGAGCTTACTTTTGTTGACAGTTTCATGTAATCATATTATTATTTTGATAATAAATATGAGATCCTTTTTGAGCTAGCACTGAGTTACCTCAGAGGGCTGAAGCTCTTGGTTTAGGGCCCAATCCAAGCAACCAAGCTCCTCTTGTTTGTATTTCTATGCTTTGTTTCAATCTATGAATTAGTTGCTATTAGATGAATTTCTTTCTTCGTTAACAATAGGTTTCTTTTGGTAATTTAGAAGGTTGTTTCCATTTGAGTTTTCCATAGCAAGTTGAACAGTGGTAGAAAGAAGATATAAAAGGCAATCAGTAGAACCTTGGCCTCCTTTCCTCCCTTTGGGACCATGAACTGAGGCCAATACCCTCTTACTGCCACAAGAAACACAGATTTGCCTTCTCCATAGGATTTCTATTGTTGCAATTTGTTAGAAGGTTAATTTTTTGCTTTAGATATCTTTTACCGTGCTCATTTATATCTTGCATTAAGTTTCCTTCCATACTTTCTCTCATTATAGCATTTTTCAGCATTTTTTTCCATAGCTCGTAGTCCAAATTAGCTTGATGCAAAATTCTGGTTTTTTTTTATGTACTTACTTTCCTCACTTGCTTAATCTCATTTCTTGATTTTCAGTTCTCTAGTAGCAAATCTCTTCTCACAACAAGTTATCTAGTTAGCCATCACAATCTCTCTTTGATCTATGCCCCACAGGTTGCCCAGAGTTCATTTCAAATCTACCTTAGTTTTCTACACATTTCCATAGACTTTCCTCTATTTCCTTGAACAAATCCGACCATATTTCTCTCTCCTAATGATTCTTGATGGACTCTAGACACCTTAACTCATCATCTTAGCCTTCAGCTACCCTTTCCACCCAGTTTCCTACCTTCAAAACCTCCAAAACTGCTCTCGGCATCCTCTTGTAGACCTCCTGTAGATCCCCTGCAGCCTCCTGTACATTTTCCTATAGGCTTCTTTTTGAAGTCCGATTGCGGGAAAAGCCTCTAGAAGGCCACCTGAGACCACCTAGGACCCATGCAAACCATCCTACATCTTCTCAAGTCCCAAAACGTCCATTCATCACCACCTAATCGCTGCCACATTCACAATTAAATAAATTACATGTGTGACATAAAAATACATAACAATCCAAAAAAATGTTTTTTTCTCATTTACTTCTAGAAATAGCTTGAGTATATGTTTTTTACTTCCTGAGTAGGTAATGGCATTCATTTCATGGTTTTTCATCTCTCTTTCTCCAAAGTAGGATTAATTGGTTAAGCAGGGTTTACTAGGTTTCCTTTACATTTCAGTCTTCTTTTCCTTTCTACAAGTAGAGTAGCCTTTGTAGAGTAAGCTTTCCTTTCTTTCATCACATATAGAGCTTCTTCTGGAATCCATAGAAGTTGGCTTGAGCTCCCAGTGATCTTGCACCAACTGACCAAGTGACAACCTGTAGTAAGAACTAATACTTGCACATACAGCATCGTCGCTTCCAAGTTTGTTACGAACTATTGGGTTGATAAAAGAAAAGTAGGAAGCCCAGGAGTTGTAGCATTATTTCTGCAATATTGGTGCTCACAAATTAGTCTCCTGACATAGTAGACACCTTGAGAAGTTTAAAGGAAAAAATTAGAAGTTGTAAGGTGGATAATAACATGATAATACAGTCATAAGAAAGACTTGTGAGGGCATAGGAAAAATAATCAGAGGTCAATGTGGTCATCCCTCAAATTCTGTCAGATTTGCAGAGATAGTGACAACCACAAATCAGTTATGGACAGGATGGAAAGACTAATGGGGAATATGGTAGTAGGTCTCATAATGAGCGTAGGTTGTACTTGGATGATACAGTCAAATATGGTAGGTTTTTGGATACACCAAACATGAGAGGTAGTGTATGTGGGTTCTATTTTATTTATGGATCAAAGAGACAATATGGTCATCATTGGTATCATCCTTATAGGAGGAGTAACAGGGGATACTTTCCATATGAGTTCAAGAAATCCAAACCTTCTACATTTGATGGAGAGTTAAAGAAATAAGAAGATGCAAAGGTATGGTTCCTTGTAATGAATAAGTTCTTTGCATTGAATGACTATAGAGAGAACATGAAAGCCAAGATATTCATTTTAAGTATCAAGGGAAAGGAAGATATTTGGTGAGAAGATATGAAGTGTGTCAGAGGCATCAGGATAGAGGAGTTGCATTGGCATTAATTCAAGAGACTTTCATGAAAGAATTGTTTTTCAAAGAGATACTATGAAGGTAAGGATAAGGAGTTCTATGAGTTGAATATGGGATCTATGAAAAACGAGGAGTACAAGACTAAGATCCTATAGTTTTTGACGTATGTGCCTTATCTCAAGGATGATAAGAAAAAGGTTCATAGGTTTATCATTGAAATGATATTAGAATTCAAGGATCAGATTGGGTATGATGAGTCTCATTCACTCGAGGAAGTCATTAGGAAGTTGAAGCAATGTTATGAGCAATCAAAGCGTAAGTCTAAGCCTAAGTGAGATTGGAAAGGGCATAATAATACTAAAGGAAAGTGTCCACTGAAGCGAGCAAGACCTCATGATGCAGGTGAGAAGGAAAATGTTTCTCCTTACAAGAAGTTTTATGTGGTTGAGAAGGGACATGGACCTCAACCTCGAGAGCAGAAGAATAAAGGTAGTGGAAGTGAACTGTTGCAGTGATGGATATGTGGAAAAGATAATCACAAGAAGGATTGTCCATTGTACAAGGGTAGCAGACCATAGATTTATAGTTCTCAAGTAGAACAAACAATTGGGGATGTTGGATAGAGTATTCCTCAAATTTATGCAACATTGGATAATTGAAATGGAATGTAATATTCTTGATCCTGAATCTAACTATAGTTATATCAGTGCTAACCTAGTGGATAAGTTTTGCTTGAATAAAGAAGTTTATGGAGAGACTTGGTTGGTGTAGTTGGCTATAGGAACTAAGAAAAAAGTTTGTCATTGGGTGAAAGCTTGTACATTTGAGTTTAATGGCATGTCTACATCAACACATCTAAATGTGATTCCATTGGGATCATACAATATGATGTTGGCTATGAGTTGGTTGTACCTTTACAGGACTAATTCAAATTGCTACGAGAATGTTATAGAGTGCTTGAATGATGATGTACAGAAGATATTATTGCATGGTAAGAAGAAGCCTACATCGGTGCGAATGGTTACAACTATGCAGGAAAAGTGCAGTTGAAGGAAAGGGTGTGTATTGTTTACAGTGCATGTTTTCAGTCACAAAGGTAAGGATGTTGAGGATACAGAAGTCTTGAAGAGGTGTCTGATTTTACAACAATTTCAGGATGTATTTTGATCAGATATTTTAGAGTTTCCTCCTCACAGGGAAGTGGACTTTTCTATTGAGTTGGTAATAGGATAAACAACAACATCAAAGGAACTGTACATGATGAGCACTCCAAAATTAGTGGAATTGAAGTTGCAACTTAAGGAAATTCTTGATAAGGGATACATTAGGCCAAGTGTGTCACCTTTGGGCGTGCAAATGTTGTTTGTGAAGAAGAAGGACAATACTTTTGGGTTGTGTATTAATTACAAGTACTTGAACAAGGTGACAATCAAGAACATATATCCTTTGCCACAGATTGATGACCTATTTGATCAGTTGAAGAGAGCAACAATTTTCTCGAAGATCGACCTTAGATCAGGATATCATTAGGTCCACATCAGAGAAGATGACATCTAAAAAATAGAATTATGGAGTAGGTATGGGCATTATGAGTTTGTTGTAGTTCCCTTTGGTTTTACTAATGCCCCAGCGATTTTCTTGTGTTTCATCAATAGTGTGTTCTATCCTTATCTCAATAGGTTTGTCATAGTATCGATTTATGTCATATTGATATATTATAAGAATGAGGAAGAGAATGAAGAACATCTAGCAGCAGTGTTAAGACCGTTAAGAGAGAATTAGTTGTGTTCTAAGCTTACAAAGTGTAGTTTCTTTCAAATAAAAGCTCATTACTTAGGACATGTTGTTTCCAAGGAAGGTAGAGCAGTGGACTTAAAAACGATTAGGGCTATCATGGAGTGGGAAGCTCCTAGGAATGTGGATGATGTCAAATAATTCATGGGACTAGCAGGTTGTTATAAGCGGTTCATCGGGAGCTTATCATAGATTGCCTATCCTATTACATATTTTCAACAAAAAGGAAAGAAGTTTTCCTATCCACTATCCTTGTATTTAATTCTCTTGATTTGATATCAAGTTATTATTCTAAATGATGTAGCCTCTTGCATGCGGAAAGGAGGGAAAGGTAGGAGGAATTCTATTTGTGTAGTTGCATGGAGACTTATTTGTATCCACAATATATGTTCAAGGGGAGCATGTTCATTAAAGAATAAGGCCATGGTGTTGGCCTTGTAGTCCTTGATGTGTCCTGGTTGTAGCAGATACAAGAATGGGTATCTATCTCATTTGGCCTCTAATTATTATTTTGCAGGTTTTGTTGTTGATCAGGGTTCATCAACAAATTAGTTGGTATCAACAAAGATGAAGATGGTGTCAACGTAGTAATTCAGTGTGAATTAGGAAACCCTTAGCCATTTATTTCAAAGGAGGAGAGAGAGCCAACCACTGAAGCAAGAGTGACACCAACCATCTAGAGGATATTGCAAATAAAGAAAGAGGATTAGTTTGGTGTTTGTGGCTAAAGGTTGTCATCAATGCCAAAGGGGAAAATTTTTGGTAGCATGGTGTTGGCAGTGATGCCGATCATGGAGCTAGTCATTAAGCTTAGAATTGATTTCAACCACTGACAGAGTACTTACATGATAATGTATTGGTTCGAGGGGTTCAAGAGATGTTTGATAATGTTGAAGAATAATCGTAATGATGGTGGAACAAATTCAATAGAGAAATTTTAGTTTTCCTTATGTACATGGATTGTCACACACAACCCTTTGTCATAATGAGGCACTTCTAGAGTGTCGCTAGATTTCCCCATCGTGCTCATAGAAATTGCTGTAGGCAGGCTAGCTTGTGACCATGACACTACTGTAGGATGCAAAATTCAATACCACAAGAAGAATCCAATGAAATTGTGCATGGTTTTGATGTAACGACTCAGTTGATTTGGTCAACAATGTCTTCAGTTGATTTAATCATTAAGGAGTTGATTTGGTCATGAAATCCAATTGAATTGACCCAACGTAATGAATGTGTTGAAGTGGAAAGTTATTATGGTGTTGGAGTGTCGTAGATCTAGTCCTATCTCTCTTGAGAAACTGGTTTAAATGTGTTATGTGCTAGACATAGTTGAAGTTACATAATATGTTATTTTAACAGAGACATTATGTGAATGCTAGAATATATGAAGATGGTTGTTAATCTTATGCAAATCAGGATAATGTAAATAGAGTGATGGAATCTTTTGTGTCTCGTTGACAATTAGACAATGTAGTTTATGTCTTTGTTGAGGTCGATGTGAATATAGTGAAATGAATAAAAGTCTATAGCTGTGTATGAGAATATCGTATGGGAAGTGATAAAAGGGTACTAGTGCACATGGAAAGAAGCAAAGGCTATAAGAGAGTAGATAATATAATTTACAAATGGTGTAGCTATTGATCTAAGGTTGTGTGCAGAGAAGCTAACAATGTTTATTGTAGGGTTTATGGATGATTGACTTAATGAAATATATATTCCACTATGCTTTGATGTATATATTGCCTATAATGTTTATGAATATCATAGCTAAGTATCATATGTTGTTGTTTAAGCTGAGTGTGAGAGGGGTATTGATGCAGGAGCATTGACCCATCTAATAAAAAATCAACAAGAACCACTTCCAGAAGGAAAAAATGAGAAAATCACATCAAAAGGCAAGGGATTTGTTAAAAAGGTTGAAAAATCAAATCCATGAGGGATCTTAGAAATTTACTGAGAACTTTGTGAAAAAATCCATGTTGAGAGCTTTGTGGAGAAGATCATGTTGAAAGCTTTATGGAAAAAATCATGGATCTTAAAATGATCCACAATATTGTAATTTTATCTATAAATTATAGCCTTTGGGCATTTAAAAGAGGCGTTCAATTCATTGAATATTACAGTCGTCAAGGTGTCGTGTAATAGCAGAGAAATTAAATTAATTTTAAGGCCTGGTTTATGTAATTTTGTTTTTGTTCATGGTGATTTAACACATTGATGGCTTGATGCATAGATCCGTTGACTTTGTTTGATGAATTAACGTTACATGTAGACAACAGGGTAGTTTTATTTTTATAATGGAAGTGAGTATAAGCTAAGTTTGTGGAATCATAACCCACGGGTCCCAAGATCAAACCAATAAAAAGATTGAAAATGACAGACCTGTGAAATCGTTTGCATCAGGTATGCTGTTATCAGTATAAGGTTGATTCATGTCTGCGAGAGTGTTTATAATGCCATTATGTATTGGAGTAAAGCCCTATAATGAATTTGTATTGGTTATAGGCCTTGTTGTAAGGTTTTGACAGAGGAAAGTAGTTGTTTCTAGGGCTTGATGTGAATAATTCTTGAGTTGGATTATAAGTTTTTATGTTGTTTTAACGAAAGAGTGTGTGTGAGGAAATATTTGATTGATTGAGCATGAAGCTTTTTATGATGCTACTAGGGTCATGTCACCAGAGTGTGTTTTGATGTTGTTGTTATATGAGTAGAGTGTGTGAGCACAAAGTTGTATAGCAGGTTTGTATTCGGTTGATGAGTATAATGATATAGTGATTTGACTGTGAAAATGGGATTATAGGAGGCCTATGAATTGTTTCTGTTATGCAGGTGGATCCTAGTTTGAAAATGGGTGAAAAGAGGTCCATGAGAGCTTGAAGGTTGGGCCTTGCGAGTAATGGCTTGTTGATTCAGGGTGTAGTGGTATCCTTGAGGTTGTGGCCTGAGAACTTGGGAGTTGTGTCCTCCATCTAATGGTGAATGGAAAAAATATTCAGTGTTGGGGAATCCAGTGGGTAGTGCCTTACATAGTTCAGGGAGTGGTGGCTTCTAGCATGTGGGGGCATGAAAATTTATTAAGTGGCAGATTCCATTAGGTAGTGGATTAAAGTGGGTGGTCTCTCTTATGCATTGCGAGTTGTGGCTTGCACATTGGTGGTGGCCAGTGATCTTGATGTAAAATTAGAATTTTTAATGATAAGAAGACGAAGGCAAGGACATGCATATGGTGATTTTTCTTTGAGAAGGGTTTTCACCTTATATCCTATGTTCACATGTGTTTGATGGTATTTTTTGTTGCTTGTCAATTATACGTTGTTCATAGTTGATGCATATGTTATCTACTTATTATATTATGATTAGATCTGTTGGTACACTTTGTGATGTGTTGCTAGTTGACTAATGCATGATTCAGTTAATTGTTTTAGAAGGGTAAAAAGCTATAATTGATGATCCACTACACAATACTGATTCACCTTCCCCTCTTAGTATTTTCAAGTCTAAAACAAGTCCATAATTCTAGGAGAGAATTGACCCAACAATAGACAAATGCCTAGAAAGCGGAAAGGGAAACACCCAAACAAATAACCAAGGCCTCAAAATCAATAGAAGAGATACATAGCTCATGGAAAGAACCTAAGAGCTTGGAGAGATAACCACCTAGCCAACAACTTAGACAAACAAGAAAATAGCCAATTTCCTAGGGGCACATAGAAGTCGAGCTAACTCTTCTCTCAACAAAAAGGCAGAAGATAAGAAAAATGTGTAAGGCATTGCGACCCATACAATAGAGGAATGACCATACTAACTTTTTGATTTGTGGAATAAACCATATAAAATAGAATTAGACTTTAAAAAGCAACAAAAGCAACAAAAGAATTCCTCTACTATTTTAAAAAGAAAACAAGAAAATAACATATGATAGTCCATACCATGGAAACCAGCTAGTGATGCATAGCTTTGACTGAACTATGAGTATGGACATCAATAATCACCACTTCCCTTCATACCACTAATGGTGTGTTTATATGTATTTGATTTTAATGGAGTTTCACAATACACTATTCATTTATTTTGTCAACCTAGGGTTTGTAAACATGTGAGGTACACCATGAAATATACACAAGAAGTAGGTTCACTACACATCCGAAATGGTCTAGGCTACTAAACGGGAAAAACCAATGAGGACACAATTTTGGAGGAGGAATAATCTTGAAGATTTCTCACAACTCAGCTAAATGGTGCCTCACACACCTCGAACCTTTCCTTGAGTGCCTAACTCTGTATCACAAGGGAAGGAAAATCCATGCAATCTAATAGCACGATAGTTCCATAGTGTTTTCCTATAACAATTTGGTAGCAACCTAATTATGCAACAATTAGATATAGGTATCATTTCCCAACAAGCAAACTTCACTGATATAAATCCTACCCATTGTTGTTATTTATAATATATAAACAAAATCTACATTATGATATATTCATATGCTAACATCCACTATGATGAATCATATTTCAAGATTAAAAGACACAAAAATATGAAAACAAAACCAAGCTATTACCGTGTGAATATGGATAAGCTATTGCACTAACATTAAACTATTACAATAGAAAAACATAACATTAAACTATTACAGTAAAAAACATACGAGTAACTAGGAACAAACGACCTTATTTTGAGTGGGCCCTTCGTGAAGGTTAGTGTGTGCTAATGATTTTATAAAGCTCACAAGACAGGTTTCAAAAACACTCTGAAATCATGCACATGAAATAACCCATTGCAGATCAGAAAACAATATGCACAAACTTATATTAACTCGCGAAAACGGGTAGCTATCACTTCATAGAATCTCACACACATAATATATAAAAATGAGGCGAGACGTTGTTCACACATATCGAGACTTCTCTACTTCTATGGACTGGATGTCCCCTTTCTCGAAGCTACTCGGAGATTGTTTTGCTGGGTCGGGGTGCCTTGTAACCATTGATATTTGACTATAAAAATCCGAATATTCGATGACTGTACACCTATGGTTAAAAGATTTCACAACCATAATCATTCCACTTATCGCACACAATCACAATCAATCATATATTTATATAGTAGTAAGACTTAGATAACTTCTCTAAAACATATCTCAATTCAGTCCAAACAAGAAAATTGAAGTGATATAGCAAATATTATACCTTGCTTGAG
This sequence comes from Pinus taeda, assembly GCA_000404065.3. Classification (NCBI taxonomy): domain Eukaryota; kingdom Viridiplantae; phylum Streptophyta; class Pinopsida; order Pinales; family Pinaceae; genus Pinus; species Pinus taeda. The sequence continues at coordinate 47,162 of APFE030651237.1, forward strand.
CTTAGAGATCGCAAAAGACACATTTTAATGTTTCGAAAGCTGAGGAGGAATGGAGGAAAAAGGGGTGTTCACTGGTAAAAAGAATACCAATTTTGGAGCACATCACCACCACCAATAATTTTGATGGAAATTATCAACAAATTGGATGGCATACTACTTTATCTTTCAAGGAGAACCCACATACCAAACTAAATCATGGTAGAGATCTCCCATGCTAATCCTATAATGCCTTTTTCATTGCATGCCAAACACCACTTATGGAGAGTACTAAGCCCCTCATAAATCTAATTTCCCATATCATGAGATAGCAACACATATCTCCTAGAATGGCACTCGCATCATGAGATAGCAACACATATCTCCTAGAATGGCACCCATAGTGGGGGGAAACACTTTGAATTTTTTTAATTGTTAGTTGCACACACAATCTTCTTTATAATGGATGAAGCTTTACAACCAATTCAATTACCCATCTCCTTGGATGGAAAGGAATGCCCTGCTCTCCTATAATTTGGATGACTGCAGTACAAATAAGTTATAGTCTAATAACAAAAGTTGTGACAGCATTATCCTAGTAATACCATGCCATTGTGGGTTGAACATTCATCTTCCAATCTAATAAAAGGGTTTACCCCAACCTAAGTTTAACGTACTAACAAACAAAAAAAAGAAAACCAAAGGTGATGACAGTGATGGAGGAATCACCTAAAACCAACTTATATATTGAAGTGGCCATGGCCAGCGACACGGCAAGTGGCGAGGGATGGTGGCATAGGCAGCTTTCTGAAAGAAGTAGTATAAGTTGACCAACATTAGAGGAATACGAATAGTAAAACTATCCCTCATATATGTCTTTAAGATAAATATATTAGTAGCAATAGTGAATGATGTCTACTGTCTCCAAGTCTTCTTTTCGGTGTGCCTGTTTCATTGGTTTATGAAGGAGGTACTCGATTCTTGTATAATTGATGGCTTGATTTTGGCAATATCGCTGTAGCTTTAACAGATTGGATGTATATGGTTTGTATGTATTTTCGTTTATGTTGATAAAAATAGTATTGTTGTATTTATTTTAATAAAAAGATATTTATTCATTTTGGTGTTCTATGAAAACTCAGTATTGTATGATGAGTTTTTCCCTCGACACGGTGATGAGCATCATTCCAAAAGGAAACCGAACAGGTCCACTACCATCAATTTAAGCCACCAACATCAAATTCAACATTCAACACAAATTGATTGATCTCAGTCATAAACACATTTACATTTCAAATGCAGGATGACTGTATCACATACTGACCTGAAGATACAAGGAGGATACTAGAATGCAAGTCCTTATCATAGACATTGTAAGTACGCTTCTTTTGAACTATCACGCCCAAATAATATTTTACAGCCTATAATCAGGCGCATACAAACAAATCCTTTTACCGTCACCTTAGATCCTCACGAATGCAGGATAAAGTCTAGTGACATTACTGAACTCACAAAAGTTAGTTTCCTTAGCTAAATTAAGAGGATGCTTATATGTACATAACAAAGTAATGCTGCTATCGTACTGCTTATCACGAATCAATGTAACTGGACTGCGTGAAATGGGCAATGGCTCCTTGGATGGCACTTTGTACCTCCATCAATCTACTCTCGCTGCTGTAGGTGGGAAGCCTCCGCTGCATGTCAGAAAGGCGTTGTTCTTTCCCCTTACCCAAGCGCTTGTAAACCACCTTCAGGTTACCAGATAAATATGAGAATGAGATCTGCTTCTGACTCCTCTCTGAACCCTGGTATCTGCCATTTTTCACTCTATGTTTAACTGTGGGTTTCTCCGGATCTCCAGACCTAATTTTCTCATTAGACCTCTGTAAAATTTTAACATGAGGGTTGATCTTCTTCACGTACTTCTGAACAATCTTCTTGGGTCTCCTCTTATCTCCATCAATGTTTTGACAAGTCTCTCCTTCTCCATGACCAGGGTCCTCTAATTTCTTCTGAAACCCACTGTTGCCATCTCTCTTGGCGCTCTTAGTGAAAAGAGACACCATTGGTACTTCCACCACTTTTAATTTTACAGTAAACGATCTACTCTGGTTGGGCACAGGAGAGTCCATACCAACAGCAGTTCCTGCATATTCAGCACAAGGAGACTGCAAACCAATGTCATGCTTAGCCGACTTTCTCAGTCCAAACAAAGATATCTTTAGCTTGGTAGCAGTTTCGAGCAACCTGGGGGACTGCGTATTGATTACAGGGACGTCACTCGAGGAATGCAGAGAGGCACTAGACTTTGTATCAATGGAATATTCTAAAGTTTTAGGAGTTGGTTGGAGGGGAAACAGCTGGCCTTGATTAAACAAGTCATCTGCTGAAGAAATGTAGTGATTTGGGTATTGGGGATTGGCGCTGCAAATAGAGAAGTTGAACTCGAATGCATCTTCGCTATCATCCTCGTCTGACATTGAGGGTGTGGTGGGGTTGGTGTTTGTCGAGGAGAAGGGCAATGAAATGTCTAAGTCAAAAAATTCGGCCTCGTCTGCATACGAAGGATGCTCATGCTTATGAGAGAAATTATCTGAATAAACCTCTACCGGGCATTCGGGATGGCATTCGCAGACACTCGTATAGTGTTTGTCCATTTGATATGGAGTGAAACCTTGGAAAGCTTTGATATTGGTCTCTACAATTGCCGAGGCTCAAAGGACTGGGGTACTCGAACTGGATAAGTTGAAGGTGGTATCATATATAAAATGGAGGCCTACAACGTGGGCAATGCAAATGCATAGATTCAATGCTTGTTTTTATTGAGATCCTCACTATCATAATGCGAGCGATTTTCATGCCTCAGTGTTAGGGTTTTGCGCCACCAGGCAACGTCAGCAATAAAGGGGAACGGTTTTCTAGAGTGTTCAAATCAGTGACTAACTACATTATGGGGTATACACCTAATGGACTTCTGTGAGTAAAATTTGTCTATGGGCCGCCCATTGAATCATCTCAGCTACACCTATATCGTGTTCAAGCTTTATAGTGAGCACTGTCAGAATGGATAGGCGTGGGTGCTGTTAGCTGTCTACGTAATGGGTGGTAGTTTCCGAGAATAAATATCTGTGTCGCTGAGGACATATATTGCCTCTCCCAATACTTATGTTTCCTGGTCGTCGCTATGCAAAGAGTGGCACTTTTGTGCCTGCAGTTGTGAGTTTCAGCGTTTTCATTAGAGGTCTCTGTAAAAGTCGCTTCAAAGAACAATGAACTTAGGTTGCATAGTTTCAGAAATATTGTTTACTCTCTATATGCTGGAGACATGGAAAAGGTTGGATAAAGATGCACATTTGACGATGTACAGCATTCCAACGCTGGTGGAGAGACAACTGAACTTTTTCTTAGGACTTTCGTCCGATGTAGACCACGTCACCTTATACTCTAGGGACTTTTGCACATTGCCGACAGACAAAGGAGGCCATGGGAAAAGTAATATTCACAACAGTGTGGGAAATTGCCTTTTATTAGGGATGTGGTTGGTAAAAGAAACCTGGTTTTGGGTCATTTTTTCCGTTTCAAATTTAATAAACAAATTTTAATTATTTTTATAATTCAAATGCCATAACATTTTTAAATCAAAGAACAATGAACTTAGAGGTTGCATAGTTTCAAAAATATGGTTTACTATGTATATGCTGGAGAACTGGAAAAGGTTGGATAAAGATGCACATTTGACGATGTACAGCACTCCAAAGCTGGTGGAGAGACAACTGAACTTTTTCTTAGGACTTTCATCCGATGTAGACCACGTCACCTTATACTCTAGGGACTTTTGCACATTGCCAACACACAAAGGAGACCATGGAAGGAGGCCATGCGGAAAGTAATATTCACAACAGTGTGGGAAACCTTTCATTAGGGATGTGGTTGGTAAAAGAAACCTGGTTTTGGGTCAGGGATTTTTCGGTTTCAAATTTAATAAAATTATTTTTATTATTTTTATAATTCAAAAGCCATAATATTTTTTAAATTAAATGTATTTATTTACTTAACAATATATTTTAAATAATAGAAAAATTATCATTATATAATAT